>APFE031605242.1:0-17398 GCA_000404065.3 Pinus taeda | reverse complement strand
ATAATTTATTGAATAAAAAAATTAAAACAATATTAATTAAAATTTGGTTTTTTAAAATTAAAATAGAGTATCTCTCTAAGAGTGTCTTCCTAATTGGAACTTTTTTTGTTTTCACGTTTCTTCTTCTAGTAAATCCGCAAGGGTTTCGGGCCCTCTTAGTAAAGACGGAAAGGCTCTTCTTCATACCTTAGATTTTTACGCAGAGAAATGAATAAAATTTATGGATTGAAATCTCGAGGGTATTTATAGCGCTTGAGATCCAAGTCTTGAGGAAAGTCGCGGATCGATTCTTCTCTGAAAGTGTATTGAGTGTCCTGAACACTTTGGTCTTAGTTCGTTGAGGGTTTGTAGCATAAAATAATTGGCATCGAAGGCCGTGGTTCAAATATATAGTCAGAGCATTACCTTAACTCTTGGCTCTCGTGTGGGTTTGCATATACTGATCTGCGATTGAGCGAAGTCGATTTCTGAATTCGTGCCAAAGCCAAGTGCAGAAAAAGAAGAACCTGAGTGTATTGCTAAATGTTAGATTTTTGTTGGTTCTCTGTGGTATTTGTTAATTATTGTTAATTTATTATACTTGTTGTAAATTTTGTGTAATTACTCCAATTCTTTGTGGTCTCGTTGATTCATTTCGTCAAAGGCACGTGGGGTTTGCCGTTCGGTTTGTTGATATCAGATGTATACATATCACTACAGAGTCTTTATGAGTATATAGAGTCATATAAAGTGTTTAGAAAAACTTAGAGAACAAGGAGAAGTCAAGCTACAAACAAAGTATGTTGGAAAATAAATTTACATCGCTTGAAGACAAGATAAAAAAAAAATAGAAATATTGGAGAATAAAATCGAAGCAATGGAGACTAGATTGTAGATTATAGAAAAACAAAACCAAGATATGAACCAAACATCCCAGCAAGGAGATGTTGATACTTTAGAGAGTCAGGACATGATTAAAGAACATGAAGAAAAAGTTAATGGTTGTCTAACCCTAAATAATGTAGCATGTAAATTAAATATGAAACCAATTAAAGATGAAATGAAAAAATTGATAGAATTACAGCATGAGCGTAACAAAAGGGCCTTGAACTTTATAATCTTCTATTTGAAAGAGGAGGTAGACGAGGATACTTTAGCCATAGCCTAGACATAATTACATAATAGATTACAAATTGAAAAAAAATGTCTCACAGAAGTAACAAAGTTGGGGAAATTAACAGAGAATAAAGGAAGGTTGATCCGAATAAAGGTGAGCTCCACTGACCATAAGTATGACATACTTAGTAAAACTTCAAGTCTAAAAGGAACAGGAATATTTATAAATGAAGATCTCATTCCAGAAGATCAAGCAAAATTAAGAAAGGAGGTTCAAAAGGTAAAAGAAGCTAAGAAGGAGGGAAAACAATAATTAGAAATAGAAAAGTTGTTATTAGAAATAAAAACCAAAAAGATAGTAATAAATAGCAATTCAGCATGCTCCAAATTTTTTCTTGGAATTGTCGGGGCTTTCCATGGAACAAAGGCCCTAAGATAAATTGGATCTTGAATGATATTGATATTATATTGTTTGTTGAAACTTGGGAGCATGATGAACTTAAGGTCTTTAACATAGATGGCTTTGTACTATGGTCTACATGGAACAAGCAATCCTCCCGTAGAGGCAGTGGGGGTATAGCTTGTTACATTAAGAAAAACATCTCTCCCCATGCTCAGATTTATAAAAACGACCCTTACAACAAATATAGTTGGATAGAGATTACTGACATTAATGATAAAAATACCTACATAGCAATTTGTTATTTCCCCCCCATCAATTCTAACTTCTATAAGAAAAATAATCTAGAAAAAAATAGTCCTTACAATGGTTTAGAAAATGATAGTTTTAGCCTAAGGGATGAAGGTAATATCCTTTTAATGGGTGACTTTAATGCTCAAACTTCAAGAACCTAAGCTATTCTTCTAAGAAATCATTCCAACCTTAATGCTCTTTGGTTAGACGAAGACCTTACTCTAGCTAGCCAGTACAATAAAAGCTCTGAAGTCCTCGGGGAGAATTTGTTTGGGTCAGAGCTAGTCAAGCTCTGTGTGCTCAGGATCTCATAATTTGCAAGGTCTAAAGAAGTGGCCCAATTCTATCCAAATGTCCTGCATCCATGGGCTTGGTAGCAGCCTGGCGAAATAATAAATTTTGACATCTTAAACGACCACGACCCTAACTCGGATCATAGGCCTTTATTTATAACTCTCAATTTTGCGATGCATGGACATCCATAGAAGATAATCCTTATAGCCAAAAGAACGTAATCTTTGATAGAAATAAAAACGATCTATTTCTAAAAGAACTAAAAATTAATTTGCTTCATTTATCTAGTCTAGACAACATAGAAGACCTCTATCATAATTTTACTACAATCCTCTCATATTCTAGTAACAAGTTCTCAATTGAAGTTTCAATTAATAAAAGAAATAGCAAGACCAACCTGTTAGGGCCTAAATCTACCTTAGACAAAGATAGGCAGGATCTAGAGTAACATCAAACCACGCTTAACCTGGTTGCTAGCCCTACCGGTCGGAAGAGGGCTCTCTCCTTGTCAATCTCAGGAAAATATAGCAAATGAGGCTTGAGATGACTGATATAAAGACTAATTTTAGGCTAGGTATATGCTCAGAGAAGTTTGATTGAATTTTGTGTTGGTTTGCTGGATCAAATGTGAAACGCAGATTTGAGTCTGGGGAATGGACACAGTCTTGCGGAGGTTTTTGTGGGGCGAGGTAGGCAAATGGTCTAGTATTTTGAAATTGAGTGAGATGGAGAGTTTTAAGACTGGTGAGGAGTTGGAGAGGGCATGAGAGTCTCAGGGATCATTTTCAAACAGTAGAAAACATAAATAACTAAACAAACCCTAGGTAGAGCACAACAACTTCAATGATTTCTACCTTTATCCTGTATTCATTTAGTTCAGCTGAAAGAGAGAGATAATGGCACACATAAACACATGTAAACTTGAATTATAGAAGGAAAACAATACCAAATCAACTTGCCACAAGAATCCCACAAAATGTTGCAAACATTGGTCTATTCCTTTGCCAAACTGCAGAAATGAATGTACAATAATGCTCAAAGCATTCACAAGAGTCCAACCTTTTCCAATGACTGAAAAACTACTAGATATAGGCAGCAAACAACTCATGCTATGCTTTAGGGGTCAAATTCATGAGTTTAGGATCTATTTCAACAAGATCTAAACTAAGAACTAAAAAGTAGGCAATGGAACAAGTTGCCTCTAAAACCAAGGAAACTGATTCATTTAGTTTCAAACTACCTTTTCATGATGTATCTACCTCCATGAGTGAAATTTTAGCATATTTACATCAAAGTCCATCAAGTTACATCAAATTATATCATGATTTTGACTGTGAGAAAAATAAAAGTCAAACTGAGAAAAAACAAAGGGAAAAATAGAGTTTTTTGGGTAAAAAAGTAAATTTTCCATCCTGTTCACTGCGCCTCTGTCCCTGTGCACTGCGTCCTTTTGTAGCTAATTTTGGAGGCCTTTCTGTGAACCAAATTTTCTCCAAGTGGGCTTGTTGGAAAGATTTGTCTATCTACTTTTTAGAACAGATGAAATTTTTGAATTTGGTGTCCACTTGCCCCTCCAAAAGTGGTTTCTCCCAACATTGCTTCCTGTGTGGCCAAAAAGGGGCAGAAAGGGCATTTTTGAGGTGTTTTTGACCCTTTTAGAAGCTCAAAACTTGACAAAATTTCTTGGCCATTTGTAGGTATTCATATTTTCACATGAGGAATCCAAAAAAGCTAAGTTTTCCTCCAAAGGAGGTCCCTAGCAAAAACGCACGCCAGTTGGCGCGGTGCACCAAGCAGAAAAACCTGTGTTTTGCTCCAAAAATTCAAAATTGACAAAAAATATCCCCAATTTCTTGAAATTTGGGTTGAGTGTCCTGCATCAAGTGTTATGTTGGGCTAAGGAATCCTCAGCCAAAATCTTAAGCTTTTCTTGCTCTTTCCTCTTCCTCAAATCTTTCCTCAACTTGGCCTTCAAAGTCCTAATTCTCACTCTGGAAACTTTGTTTCTCGCCAAATAGTGATAGGCCATGTGCCCCAACATCTTTTGTTAGGTAAACTTGACTCGGGAGTCAAAAGTTGACCAGGTTAAATAGTGATGGTTTTGGGGCACATGTTATTGTGCACCCATGGTATTTTGCCCGTGGTATTATATGTAATGGAGCCTATAAAAGGCTGGAAGGACTTCATTGTAATGCAATGGCCTGGAGGTGAGCGGTGAAGGCTCACTTGGCCGGATTGGCCAGGGTTTTGGCCAAGGATAATGAAATTTCATTATGATTGGGTTTTTCCCCGGATTTGGGGTTTTCCCGGATAAACATGTGTATTTATGTGTTTATGGTTATTGCTGGTTAATTTTATATTTATTCCTCTCAGTAATTATTTATGTTCTTGGGTAAATTTCTTAACAATTGGTATCAGAGCCATGGTTGAGGGTTTGGGCTTTGAATGTATGCCTTCAATGAAGCATTTATTTTAGCCCAATGGAAATGGTGTTGCAGAGAGCAGTCCTGTAACAGAGCCATGGCTGACTTCATTCAAGGAGTAGAGCAACTTCGTTTCTGATTTGAAGGAATCAGAGAGGAAAGCATTGCAGGAGTTGAAATGTGAGATCAGGGAAGTAATCATGAAAAATGAATTCAGCGAGCATGAAAATGCGAAATCTGATGGGATCAAGAATTGAACCCGTCACCTGTTGAGAGGATGGATCAAAATCACAGCAGCAGTAAACAAAAAAAAATAATAATTAATGAAGTCAAAATTATTGCATGTAAATGGGCATACTACTGTAAGACCTGGTAAGGCATGTGTACCCCTTGGTGATCACCGGTAAAGTCTGGGTTAGACCTAGGTGATAGGGAGGGTGTCAGGTTAACAATACCCCCAGTAAAAACTTTGAGGGGGGTAAGAGGTAGAGTGAGCGGGATTGTCTCACTTAGCAGGTTTGGCCGGAGTTAGTCAAGGAACCCCAAGTCAAGTTTAAGGGGGGAAATTGTTAGGTAAACTTGACTCAGGATAGAGTCAAAAGTTGACGAGGTTAAATAGTGATGGTTTTGGGGCACATGGTATTGTGCACCCATGGTATTCTGCCCGTGGTATTATATGTAATGGAGCATATAAAAGGCTGGAAGGACTTCATTGTAATGTATGGCCTGGAGGTGAGCGGTGAAGGCTCACTTGGCCGGATTGGCCAGGGTTTTGGCCAAGGATAATGAAATTTCATTATGATTGGGTTTTTCCCCGGATTTGGGTTTTCCCAGATAAACATGTGTATTTATGTGTTTATGGTTATTGCTGGTTAATTTTATATTTATTCCTCTCGGTAATTAATTTATGTTCTTGGGTAAATTTCTTAACAACCTCATCATAACTATGAAGACTTCCTTTATAGTGGTATATAGTTCCTCTAGCCAGCATAGTAGAGCCCTCCTTAGTTGTTGGTTAGAACCTCTTTTGATAGCATATAGGTCCTCCTCATAAGACAACTATAGAGACTTCTCCCTTCAACGCGGTTGGGCTTCAAAACTTTGGCTAAGACATGCTAGGTCTCCTTACTTGAACAACACCTAAAACACATCCTTTAGGACTATGTGTTGAGTCTCTTTCTTATTGTAGATTAGAGGTTCATTTAGGCTCCCTTTGATTGCGTCTTAGCTATGAATAGAAGACTGCAACTAGGGCTCTTTTGGAGCTCCCTTTGATAGCATATGGAAGCCTCCTTGCTGTGATGAAGAACCTTTTTTTGGGACAGCAAAGGAGCCTCTCTTCGCTGTGATTTAATCCCTATGAGTGCACCTTTACCAGGCCCCAAAATTGTCCCTCAGCATTGAATTCATGTGGACTTTTTAGAGGTTTGTTGTCTACATTTCCTTTTAAAAATCTAGTACATGAATGAATGTCCACATGTTCATGGAGAAGAGAACATATTTGCATTTGATGTGGTATAGAGAGAAATTTTTTATTTGGTCAAGCCTGTGTTCTTCATCAATGATTTTCTTGACATTGTTTTCATTCTCAGCATTGTAGTTGTATATGTCATCGAAGGTTTCATTACAGGTTTAATCAATCTTCTGGGGCTGTCCAACTTTGTTATTGTGAACAATAGAGCTATCTATAGGTGGAAATAGATTTGTATGACTTAAAGCTTCAATAATTGTTTGTTTATAACATACCCTTTGTTTGTCTACCAAGGAATATCCATCACATATGCTAATAAATTTGTCTTCCAGATGAGTATTGATAGTAAAAGGATGAGACTTTCGTATCCCATCTGGCTTTAGGAATAAATTCATATCATAGGCATAAAAAATAGCAGGACTTTCAGATTCCATGATATAGGATCTTTTAGGATTGAACTATAAAATTAATCGTTTCTTCACTCATATAATCATAATGGTCACATTTTTGCTTTGTTGGCTTTGAAAAACTATATTGACCTCAAACTCTAGGAAACCATGATTACCTCCCTTTATTTCTTACACGATCATGATCAACATCAAAGTGAAACATGGGGGTTACATTACTCCTACTCAAAATCACAATGAAATGTTGGGGTGACAATTGTATGAAAGTCTACAGCTCCCTTACTTTCAGTGTCTGTGAAAATAGGATTAGTTTATTGAACTGTATTTCTTTGACCTCAAAAGTGTATTCAAGATTTAAATTATCAAAAAGGAAAGCATGACCTTCATCATCCTTTTCATATGGTTGGTCTTTTGGGGTAGAAACATGGTTTCTACCTGCCTAGAACTGCATATGGGTTGCATCAATGGTGGAAATATTCAAAAAACCCTCATTTCCTCTATTTATCACTTTGCCATGTAGGAAAATAGAGTACAAGAATATGTGTTAGTCTCAATTGTGATTATGTGATCTTAGAATGTTTTGAGAGTATATAAACTCTTCTCAATATATGTCCTTTCCTTGCAAGACTTGGACAGGAGGATATAGAGTCTTCTTATTGGAATGCAGAGGTTGTTTGACTTTGTATAGTTGCTTATTATCTAATCATATGAAGAAAAAATAGAGTTACAAGAATACAAGTTTAAATGTTAGGCCTTCTTCTACTTATGTTTTGGAGAACAAATATCACCTGATCGTTCTAAACAACAAAACACAATAGCCAAACTCATTCCTATACCTCTTTAATTTTTCTCCTTTCCAAATAGGATGAATGATCCTAAATTCAATGGCAAAGTACTAGCCTTCTCTTCATGCAATCTCAAAACAACTTTGACGGCCAACCGACCTTCAATGGATGAACGGAAAGGTATTAGCACATCTATTTAGGGTGCATCTTTATGTACAGGTGATGCTCGAAGGCTATTTTTCTTTGAAAAGAGTTGAATATCCATATACAGATTTATTGTATCCATTTCCATTTGGAATTAATAAACCATTAAAAAAAATTCACTTCCTTTGGAAGTAATAAATACCCTATTGATATTCATTTTTATCTCTAGTATATCAGCATTATTTATGGAGGAACAAAAAAAGGGACTGATGTAGTATGGTCAAATGTGTGCCAGCATTTGTTTAATTATAATTTATCATTTATATTCCTAGAATGACAGTCTGCAACTTGGTAAAACCATGAATTTGGACCAATTAACTAATTAGGCTGGTGAATTGGGGTCTCTGAATTATTTTTGTTGTCTTCAGAATCAATTAGCAATCTATTTATTTCGATATTTATCGCTATTATATGAACATAGTATATAGAAAGAAAGAGAAATAGGACCTGTTGAATATGTTTGTGGTAGTTTTTAGTTATAATTTAGTTTTCAGCATGGCACTACTACTGTGTGCAATTCAGTACTAGTTTGGAGAATTGATGGATTGAACTTCCTTGATTGGATATACAATGCCAATAGCAATTTGGCATGTTCTATGATGATTAAGGCTAGATGTAAGAATTATTAATTAGCCCTATTTCATGCCAAGCAAATCTTCCAACAATCGTATTTAGGGAGGGCTAACCAAGTCCATTTAAGTAGTGAATTTCCTTTAAAGCAGTCAAGGTAGTGATTGTATCGTGATTCAAATAGTTGAAAGAAATTTATTTATCATAAGATGTGAATGGAAATGCCTCAGAAATCACTGAAATAATACTAGTATCCATGCTATCATAAAGGTGAATCCAATTGACCTCATTGGTGGAGAAAATAATTGTTCTTCTGACAACTAAGTTGAGCCATCTTCACCCAAGCTTGTAAGGGCACAGTCTATGGATTCCTATCATAGCTAATTCTAGGTGCCCATGCAGTAGTGGCATGAATAGTTAAAGAATTCCTCTTCGTCTTTGATTTGCTCCCTATTGACAATCCATGAAACAACGATGTTGATCATTTAATTACTGCAAGGTGGAGGAAACAAAATACCAATCCCAGGTAGTGGAATTACTTCCTTTCCATTCTCATTTTTTTCTTGGAGGCCTTTGAGAGATGACATGGTTCCTTTATTGAGACTACCGAATGCAGAAGAAGTAGTCTCTTCTTGACATCATTAACAACATTTTCTATCTATTTTCTAGACTGTACATTATCATAGACATTCTCCTATATCCCCTCTACCTCCTAGCCAAAAGGTTTTTCTTGCTTCTCACAAAGACATACACATATAACTAGATAGATAGGGAGTTCGAACAGAAACTGTCTTAATGTATTTTGTAAATTTTAAAATGCGTTTTCCAATATCCAGCCTTTGGCTTTTACTAGAGATGCATGAAGCATTATAAAAACACAATGCAATGTTTTGGGAAGTCCATTCAAATGTGGAACATTACTATGGAAGCCAAGTTAAGCATTGATTTTAGACCTTACATGCACATTTCATGGATTGTTGTAGTGGTGACATAAAAATAGACTAGGTCAGTTATATCATATATGTCAAAGATAGTTTAATTCAAAGAATGAACTTGCAATTTAAGCTATAAACATTACTAAATGGTCCAAACCTAAAACTGTGATGCTTCCTTGCAAATTGTATGTGCTACCAATTAATCATAGTTAAACGGTTTTAGATTCAATACGAGAGTAATCTTATGGAGGAACTATTGGGTTTGGAAAGTCACCACAGAAAAAAGGCCCATGGGTTAATCTCCTAAAACAAGGTGTTAAAATAGTCTATTGAGATATAAATTTTTCATTAGGATATCACCTAGACTAATATCTTTTTATGAGGAAGCAAAAACATGGAAAATGTATGGTTAGGTAGGAATACATCTTGTCAATTTGGTCTAGCTTGAGTGATTAAAAGAGAAGGTTGTTAGGCTCTCCACCATTTCATGGATTGATATAGAGATGAGACAAAGGAGGCTGTCTCTTAAGAATATATGAAATACACAAATATTATCTATGCATTCTTAAGCAACATCTGACAAACACATTTGGCATCTAGCCTTTAGTTTTTACTAGAGATGCATGAAGCATTATATAAACACAATGCAATATTTTGGGAAGTCCATTCAAATGTGGAACATTACTATGGAAGCCAAGTTAAGCGTTGATTTTAGAGCTTGCATGCACATTCCATGGATTGTTGTAGTAGTGACATAAAAATAGACTAGGTCAGTTATATCATACATGTCAAAGATAGTTTAACTCAAAGAATGAAACTTCCATTTAAGTTATAAACCTTACTAAATGTTCCAAACCTAAAACTATGACCCTTCCTTGCAAATTGTATGTGCTAGCAACTAATCATAGTTAAATGGTATTAGATTCAATACGAGGGTAATCTTATGGAGGAGCTATTGGGTTTGGAAAGTCACCACAAAACAAAGCCCATTGGGTTAATCTCCTAAAACAAGGTGTTAAAATAGTCTGCTCAGATGTACATTTTGCATCAGGATATCCCCTAAACTAATATATTTTTATGAGGAAGAAAAAACATCGAAAATGTTTGGTTAGGTAGGAATAAAGATTGTCAATTTGGTCTAGCTTGAGTGATTAAAAGAGAAGGTTGTTAGGCTCTCCACCATTTCATGGATTGATATAGAGATGAGACAAAAGAGGCTCTCTCTTGAGAATATATGAAATACACCAATCTTATCTATGCATTCATAAGCAACATCTAGCAAACACATTTGGCATCTAGCCTTTAGTTTTTACTAGAGATGCAAGAAGCATTATATAAACAGAGTGCAATGTTTTGGGAAGTCCATTCAAATGTGGAACATTACTATGGAAGCCAAGTTAAGCATTGATTTTAGACCTTGCATGCACATTTCATCGATTGTTGTAGTACTGACATCAAAATAGACTAGGTCAGTTATATCATATATGTCAAAGATAGTTTAACTCAAAGAATGAAACTATCATTTTAGCTATAAACCTAACTAAATGGTCCAAACCTGAAACTGTGACCTTTCCTTGCAAATTGTATGTGCTAGCAATTAATCAGAGTTAAATGGTATTAGATTCAATACAAGAGTAATCTTATAGAGGAGCTATTGGGTTTGGAAAGTCACCATAGAATAAAGGCTCATGGGTTAACCTCCTAAAACAAGGTATTAAAATAGTCTGCTGAGATGTACATTTTGCATCAAGATAACCCCTAGACTGATATCTTTTTATGAGGAAGCAAAAACATGGAAAAATTTTGGTTAGGTAGGAATACAACTTGTCAATTTGGTCTAGCTTGAGTGATTAAAAGAGAAGGTTGTTAGGCTCTCCACCATTTCATGGATTAATATAGAGATGAGACAAAAGAGGCTCTCTCTAGAGAATATATGAAATACACCAATCTTATCTATGCAATCATAAGAAACATCAGATAAACACATTTGGCATCTAGCCTTAACTTTTACTAGAGATGCATGAAGCATTATATAAACACAATGCAATATTTTGGGAAGTCCATTCAAATGTGGAACATTACTATAGAAGCCAAGTTAAGCATTTATTTTAGACCTTGCATGCACATTTCATGGATTGTTTTAGTAGTGACATAAAAATAGACTAGGTCAGTTATATCATATATGTCAAAGATAGTTTAACTCAAAGAATGAAACTACCATTTTAGCTATAAACCTTACTAAATGGTCCAAACCTGAAATTGTGACCCTTCCTTGCAAATTTTATGTGCTACCAATTATTCATAGTTAAAATGGTTTTAGATTCAATACAAGAGTAATCTTAAGGAGGAGCTATTGGGTTTGGAAAGTCACCATAGAACAAAGGCCAAGGTGTTAAAATAGTCTACTGAGATGCATATTTTGCATCAGGATATCCCCTAGACTGATATCTTTTTATGAGGAAGCAAAAAAATGGAAAATGTTTGGCTAGGTAAGAATACAGCTTGTCAATTTGGTCTAGATTGAGTGATTAAAAGAGAAGGTTGTTAGGCTCTCCACCATTTCATCGATTGATATAGAGATGAGACAAAAGAGGCTTTCTCTTGAGAATATATGAAATACACTAATCTTATCTATGCATTCATAAGCAACATCTGACAAACACATTTGGCATCTAGCCTTTATATTTTACTAGAGATGCATGAAGCATTATATAAACACAATTCAATCTTTTGGGAAATCCATTAAAATGTGGAACATTACTATGGAATCCAAGTTAAGCATTGATTTTAGACCTTGCATGCACATTTCATGGATTGTTGTAGTAGTGACATAACAATAGACTAGGTCAGTTATACCATATATGTCATAGATAGTTTAACTCAAAGAATGAAATTTCCATTTAAGCTATAAACCTGACTAAATGGTCCAAACCTAAAACTGTGACCCTTCCTTGGAAATTGTATGTGCTTCCAATTAATCATAGATAAATGGTTTTAGATTCAATACAAGATTAGTCTTATGTAGGAGCTATTGGGTTTGGAAAGTCAGCACAAAATAAAGGCTAGTGGGTTAATCTCCTAAAACAAGGTGTTAAAACAGTCTGCCGAGAGGTAAATTTTGCATCAGGATATCCCCTAAACTGATATCGTTTTATGAGGAACCAAAAACATGGAAAATGTTTGGTTAGGTAGGAATATAGCTTGTCAATTTGGTCTAGCTTGAGTGATTAAAATAGAAGGTTGTTAGGCTCTCCACCATTTCATGGATTGATATAGAGATGAGAAAAAGGGGCTCTCTCTTGAGACTTGACTAGGTATTCATAACAGTTGTGGTGTTGGTGCCTTAACTTAACCAGAAAGTGCCAAAACTCTATTGATGAACAAAATTTATTACTGAACCTACCTCAGAGTATCCCATTGTCACTGAATATGACATGCATGGCTTTACCAAGGATGCCCTAAACTTTTGAACAAAGAAACTTTACATTGGTATGGTCAACCTACATGGGGAGAAATGAAATTTTTTTTAATAAGATGCTAGCAAAACTTGGACACTGCTATGTGGGATTATTGCTTGGTACCTGCAGATTACACGATGACCTTTCTTGGTTGAGCCAGCATAAATTGATTTCTTCAGGTGGATCTTCCTGGTACAAGTGTTCCTTTCCTTGTAAGACCTTCATAGGGGTTTATAGATTCTTGTTAATAGAATGCATATTTGTCTGTATAGTTGTTTATTACATAATCATCTAAAGGAAAACTATTTACATGAATATGGGTTAGGTTGCCTCATAACTGTATAGTTTTTTATGCTCAATTGTGATTAAGTGATCTTGGAAGATTTTGAGAATATATAAACTCTTCATGTATTATGATTTCTCTGGCGATGTTCTCAAGGAAAATATTCCAAAAATAACAAAAAAATATCTTTTGTCATTAAACCGAGATTGTTTTCCTTTGGAAACAGAGAAAGATTGTTTTTACAATACCTTCTTTTGTTTGTGGCATGTAAGGAGATCTTGAGAGTAATCTAGAATAGGAAAACTAGTTGGTCAACTTGTGATAAAGGTGAGTAATTTCTTGGACACTAACTTTTGAGCCTACCACATTCTTCTAAGAACATTGGATCCAGAAATATCGAAGGCTTCAACTACATTGATTATGTCATAGAAGTTGGATGAACCAGAGATGTCATGGATGTGTAAGTGTTAACATTATGAAGATGATAGCACGTGTGTCTTTCAAGGCACATTACCAATCATTGTGCAAACAACAAATTTTGCCACTAATATAGTTCATCGGTGTTAATTTAGGTATGTTCTATGCTTAGAGCAATTTATTTCAATTTTCATAGTTAGCTCAATACCTTTTCTAGAATAGAAATTACATCATCATTAAAGTAAACACCAAATAGAACATAAACATAAATCACAGAAGACAGGCCAAGACAAGAGGACACAAGATGTGGTTCTAGCCAGTGACAAACCCCAATGTGGGGAAACCCTTGATCAATTCTTCTTATATGTTATTCAATATTTCAGTAGAGAGAGAGAGAGAGATAATACATTTACAACAAAAGTCAACGTTTTGACTTATCTAGATAAGTGCATAGATCATCTCTAAGAAGATGATACATGAGATCAGTTGAAGACATGTTGCTTCAACTGATTCTCCAAGGTGACTCCTTCACCTATCTTTGTGTTGCATTTCATCATCATGCTGCACCTCACCGTGCTACACCATGCTGCACCCATCATCACTATACTGCATCTCATCATGCTTCATTAATCATGACTGTACCCATCATTGTATCGCATTATGTGCCATTGCTGCACCATGTGATAAGCCCCAAAATTGGTAACTTGTTGGGCTCATTTGGCATAATTATCCTTGTTCAGTCCTTGTTCAAATCCTTCATTTTCTATAGTTTGTGCATTATTTTTAGTATGTTTATGTCATTTGTACGAATAAGGGAAGTCACTTTTCCTAGGTGGTTAACACGTGCTTATTTTAGGTTTTTGACACATATCGGAGCAAAGTCAAAGAAATCATGGGCTATAAGATAGCCAAGCCTGAGGTGAGGATTCGAAGGTGGGTTGCCTATGGCATTAAATAACCCTTCCTCGGGATCTTCACCCCCAACTCCGAGCTCCAAAGACCACCAAACCGAATCTAGAAGGCAGCCACGCAGAATTTAGAAGGGACTGTTTAACTCACAGTTTGACAGCTGAGTTCCACAGATTGAGGAGGCTAGCTAGGTCCCTCGTGATGTATAAATGTTGAGGCCTCAACCTTCGTAAGGGACTTTTTGGAAACTATTGTGTATTTTGCACCTCAGTGCTACCAGTCCTATCTTGTTCTTTTGTAGCCATTTTTGGCATCACTCTTATGATTATTTTTGGATAATGAGGAGCAGCTTGGTTTCCTATCAAATCTGATTTTTTCATAGGAGCCATAGCTCTCAGGGTTGGGCCCAACCTGAGAGCCTAGGGCCTCCTTTCTGTACTGTTACTTTTCCTTTACGTATCATTATTTTCTTTTATGCATTTGAACACAGTTCTATTATGTAGATTTCGTTATGTTGCTTGAATAGATCACTGTTTATGAATGACATTGCTTTAGGTACTTTGGTAGGATAATAACAGAAAAACCTCCATGAAAAGGGACAACCACGCTCCTGGCTTCACCTCATCCTTATTGGATTAGGGGCTGGAATTGAGGAAACAGTGCTGCCTCAACAAAAACACTAGTTTGCTTGACCATGCAATCCTTAGTGTACTGTTTTCATTAGCAGAGATTAGTCATGGGTTTGGACATCTGAAATGTTTCTTTGCATAGTTGATGTACAAGGTTTTCTTCCCAAGTAAAGCTACTGTTCATTTATGTTGTTGATGGTTAGACTAGATTAGTTCAAGATTTGATCATTTGCAAGCCTTTGTTGATTTGATCGAAGTATATCGTGCAGGGAATCCCCTCCATTCATTCATCCACCCAAAGTATCATCCAAGCACCTATTCTATCTCTTAGCTAAGTTTCTCGTTTCCCATCTATCCTTTTTTTTCCACGTCACCCTACCTCCTTGCTCATCATTGCCTTAGCCTTCTTCAAGCCAAGTCAGCCTTCTACACCTCTTCACCGCACCATCCATCAGACCTTAGGCCATTTTTAGACCCCTATCCTACCTCCAGATCCATCCATGCACCTTCCCTCACTCATCCATCCCCTAAAAACCGATTTCCAAACATCCTGTAGAACCCTTGCAGACTTCCTGTAGAAGCTCACAAATGAGGTTTCCTGACAGCCAAACTTTGTGAAACTCTTTGGAAGAGTCTTAGGGACTCCTTAGACCCTCTCTAAACCCTTCCAACCTTTTTCAAGCATTTCTCTCCCTTGATCCACCCCTGCACAGTAAAGCACAGTTCAAGCATATGCATGAGAAAATTGACAACTTAATCAAAAATACAAAAAGATGCTTTCTTAGGACAAAGGTAGTTTAAACACATGCCTTTTACCTTCATAGAAGTAATGGCATCTCCTTCAATAGTTTTCACTCTCATTTTTGCATCCGTAGGACTCGCTGGTAGAATTAGGGTTTGCTAGGGTTTGCACTTTCCTTCGATTTTTCAATCTCTTTTCGCAAGTAGATTAGCTTCCTTTGAGTTAGCTTCCATCCATCAATTAGAAAGCTTCTTCTAAGAGCTCATAGAAGTTGGTTAAAGCCCCCTAGCAGACTTTTGCTAGCTGACCAAGTGACAGCTGCAGCAAGAGCTAGTACTTGTGCATACAACATGGTCGCTTACAAGTTTGTTACGAACAACCGGGTTGATAAAAGTAAAGAAGAGAGTCCCAGGAGTTGCAGCATTATTGCTGCAATATTGGAGCCCACCATATTTTTGGCGCCATTGCTGGGGATGTGTCAGAGTATTGGTGATTGTTACTTTTCTTCTATTTTCTCGTACAACCTTCTCTTAAGTAGTTTATTTCATTTCAATTCTGCAATTTGCTTTCCGCAAAAGTAAAGTAGACATTTCCTGCTTTCATAGACTAGCATTTCAATTCTGCAAGCATAGATTAGCATTTCAATTCCACAGTTTCATTTGAGCAAAATAGATTAGTCCTTTCCTGCTTTCATTTCAATTCCGCATTTTCATTTTAGCAAGGTAGTTAGTTGCAGTTCAATCTATTTTAGTTTTGCAGGTACCAGCAGAGAGAAAACAAAAGCAAGAAAAAAGTCTTTCCATTTCATGCCTCGTAGGAACAGAGATAAAACTGGAAAATTCTTACCCAACACCCCCACCACATCACTAAGTCAACCTTCTCTCTTCTCTGGTGACAATGAGCTAGAAGAACCTATAGGTGAACCTCCTGAGATATAAGAAGATCCTATAACAGAAGAAGAGTTAGGGAACACTCCATCTGAAGCCATGGCTGAAAACCGAAATGGTAGAAGAGAGGATGAAAGAATAGATGGTGCCTTTCCCATCCGAGAGACCAATGGAGACATAAAAATGAAAAACATAAGTCCCTTTGCTCTCCCTCACTTCCATGGTCTGACTACTGAGGACCCTGATACCTTCTTGTTTGAGTTTGTTGTCCTTTGTCGAACTTATGACTATGCTGAGGATGAGCAAAAGATGAAACTCTTTCCCTCTACCCTCAAGGATGCAACATTACACTGGTTCATGGGGTTACCTGGAAACAGTATCACCACTTGGGCTCAGATGCAACAAGCTTTCAACTCCAAGTACAGAGACTACTGTAGGTCCAAGGAAGCTAAGGGAGAAATCTTTCGGATGACCATGGGCAGCGATGAATCTTTGGAAGACTATAAGGAAAGGTTCCAACTCAGTTATAAATGGGCCAGGTGCACACTTGACCCGGAATCTCTAAAGCTGGTTCTGCTCCGAGGAGTCCCTGAGGACCTTCTGGACACCCTTAACCTATTGGCTGGAGGAGACATCTACCAACTACCTTATGAGGACATAAAAACCATGTTTAGAAACCATTCTAGGGCAGCCCAGAAGAGAGGTAGGGGGAATCATCTCTCAGCGAGTACCTCTTTCTCCAAGCATGAGTTTGCTAACTAGATGGAAGACCTTAAGAGCGAAATGAGACAGACTATTGCCATGCAACATGATACCTTCCGAATTCAGCAAAAGAAGGAAGAAGCTGAGAGGGCTTTGGCCATTTTTTGTCCTAGATGCATGAGGAAGCACCCCAAGAATGAGTGCCCATTACACCCAGTAGAGGTATGTTTCGTTTGTGAGGAAGACCATCCCACCAACTAATGCCCTACCTTCCCTGGATTTAAGGCCATGTACCTAGGGACCGAGGTGGCTACTGAACCTCTCTACTTCCTCAACCAAAGGAGGCCTCATGGACCCAGGCCTTATCAGCAGGGAATGCAAGGGTCATCGCAAGCTTATTACCACCCCAACCAATCTGCTCATATGCCTTCTTGGGGTCCCCCTGCTCATCCTTCCTGGTCCACACCTCCTCCGTGGTCTTATCCATCTCCAT
>APFE031605240.1:24453-80734 GCA_000404065.3 Pinus taeda | reverse complement strand
ACACCAACATTGTTTCAATTACAAATTTGGGATAATGAAGAGATCCCTTGACTGGAAAGATGGAGACATAGTGGCTTGAGGGTTTCACATTCTTGGAGAGGGAGACGGTTCTTGATTGAATCAGACCATAAACAAATATTGGAACCGTTGTCTAGGGTCCAACTGTGATGATTATTTATTAAATCCATTGAGTCAGAGATGAGTCTCTAAGAAGGTGAGCAAGATCTCAGAATGGAGGGAGGTTCTAATATATTCCCAGAGTTGGAGAAAATATATTTCCTAGAGAGAACTTGGGCCCACAACGAGTTCTAGCCTGATTTCAATTTCCAGGCAAGTTTAGCTCCCATTTCCTAATTCATAAGGGCCAAGTCCCTGATCCCCAATCCTCCATGATCTCGAGGGGCCCGAACGGTATCCCAATTGATCAAATGGAATTTTTTGAAAGAGACTTTTCTTCCTTTCCAAAGGAGCTTGCAAATAATTTTCTCGAATGCTAAAAAGATATGTTGAGGAGCTAGTAGGGCAGAAAAATGATACAAAGGGATGGCCAATAACACAAATTTGATGAGAATGACACAACCTACCAAAGTGAGCCATTTGGCTCCCCAGGATTCAAGCTTATTTTTAATCTTAGCGAGGACAAAGAGACAAGCCTGTCGAGAAAGAGTTTCTAAACAGATTAGAATTCCTCGATATTTGAGATCTTTCCAACTGTGTTGAAGCCTAAAATGGCACCAATTTGAAAACGCTTGGCCTCCATAATGTTCCATGTATATATATGTGATTTTGCTGAATTGGCCGGACCTACTGAGGTAAAAATAAAGTGATCTAAGACCATTTTGAATCTACGAGCTATGGTCGTCGAGGCTTCCCCAAGCAGAATAAGATCATCAACAATTTGGAAATGATTCACACTTTTGGTAGCAAGAGTGAATATGAGACCAAGAAGGCATTCCAAGCTATGTTCATATTCAAGTCTTCTGCTCAAGGTGTCAGCTGCTAAGATGTAAATAAAGGGAGATAAGGGACATCCTTGACGAAATCCTCGAGAAGAAAGGAAGAAGCTAGTAACTCTACCATTAACTAAGGGAGCGATCGAAGGAGAGCTTATTCAAATTGAAATCCATTACATGAAAGTGTTGTTGAGTTCTAACTTTCTCAATACTTTGAAGTGGAAGCTATGGCTAACTCTATCAAACAAGTTGGCCATGTCTAGCTTGATGTCCATTCCCTTATCCCCTCTCTCTTTGTTGGAGAATATTGCCTCCTGGACCAAAATAATGTTGTCAAACATCAGGCACATCAACGAACAAGACACACAGTGTAATAGAAGTTATCAACAACAAAAATATGTCTCCTGAGGATGAAGCCTCCTTGATTTTCAGAAATAGCATTAGGGAGGAGATTTTTTAATCTTTCTACAATAAATTTGGAGATTATCTTATAAGAGATATTGCATAAAGATATGGGCCAAAATTTGAGGAAAGAGGAGGGATTGTTTTCTTTAGGAACCAAAGCAAGGAAAGAGGAGTTTATCCCTCCTCCCATACATCCATTTTTCAAGGAGTAACCGATCAATCTACATATGTCCTACGTAATTGGTCCCAAAAATGTTGGTAGAAATGAGATGAGACTCCATTTGGACCTGGGGCCTTATCTGGATGGAAGGAATAAACAATTCTACGAATTTCTTATTTAGAAGGAGGGAAAGCTAATTGATTATTCATGCCTTTAGAGATAATATGCAGAATGTGTTCTAGGATGTAGTTATCTGATTCCTCAAACATAGGGTTGCTTTGGGAGTAGAGGTTGTAGAAGAAAGCAACAGTCTCTTCCTTTATTGTATTAAAGTTGTCCACCTTGACCCCATTGAATATTATTTCTTGAATGGTTTTTTTTCCTTTCCCTGTTTTTAGCTTGTTTATGAAATTATTTTGTATTTTTGTCTCCTCCTTGAAGCTAAATGCTTTGGGACTTCAGTCTCCAATACTCCTATTCCTCTTTTAGCCACGCGTGATATTTATCAAACAAAGTCTTATCTTACAACAACAATTCCTTAATTACAGGTTCCTTTTCCAAAGCAGAGTGTAAGTGGCTGATTGTGCACTCCATATCTTAAATGGCTCCCTTGATATCCAACTTTAGAGATTGAGCCTAGGATTTAGGAAATTTTTTTAGTATTTTGATCTTTTTCTCCTAAATCGTTATAGTGATACCTTTTACCTAGCGGCACCAAGATTGAGCTACGACCTCATAAGTTTGGGTGATTGATCCAAATATGATTGAATATGAATGGGATGGGACCATAGTTCACCGAAGGAGAGAGGTCAAGGTGAATAGGGCGATGGTCGAACCCGTTGCAAGGGAGAATGGTCGATTTTATTGAAATATTGTTGCGAAGGAAATCATCATAGATTAGGAATCGATCCAATCTGGCAATGACATGATTTGGACCTAAACATCTGCTATTCTAGGTATATTTAAATCCAACTAGTTTAATGTCCAAACGCTTAGCTTGGGACATAAAATCTTCCATTTGTTGTTGAAAGTGATCTATGACAGGCAATCCCCCTTTTTTCTTCCATTTATTTAGGGTGGTATTGAAATCCCCCCAAGAATACAAAAAACCCTAAATTTAGAATTAACAAGGTTGTGAAGAGAAACCCAACACTCATGCTTTTCTCTAAAGTGAACTATCATTTATACATTGACAACTAAACATACTTGACTTGAAGATAGATCAAGGAAAGACGTTGCAAGCTAGTGCACATTGGATAAATAATTAGGAAAGATGTTGCAAGCCAATGCACATTGGATAAAGAATTGATGAGGCAAACTTGAGATAGGTCCCAAAGAGTCCAAAGGCCTTTAGAAGCACCTCTTGCATTGATCAAAGAGACACCACTACCATACCATAGTTGGAACTGTTGCACTAGAATTTCATGCTCCTCGAGTTTTGTCTCTTGGAGAAGTGTGATAGAGGGCTTTTCCTTTCTGATTAGAGATTTCACTTTAGATCTCCTTTTTATTGACCCTAATCCCCTACAATTCTAGGAGAGAACATTCATTATTTAATTTTGGGAGGGCAGGGTTTCCTTTGATGGAGTTATGCCTGCATTTCTTCTGCTACCTTTGCTTCCTACTTCTCCCACTTGCATGTGTTTGAGAGTCGATTGATGGCCCAACTGTTTTTGTTTTTTTGTTTTCTCTATCCTTAATTCTTTGTTAGATTTCCTTACGGAGCAATGTGAGCGATGATCTTTCCCAATGGATTTGTCAACTTTAGATTTATCATCTATTGAGCTTACGAAAGGGACCCCAACAATACCTTTTGTTGGGGAAAGGAAATCTTCATCTTCTTTGGAAGATTCCTCTTGAGTGTGTTCAGTCTCGTCCTTGGATCTTGACATAGAGATGCCTTCTTCCGAGCTTATGGGATAATTTTTATTTGAGGCTAGATCTGGAATCGATAGATCTGGATGTGGGATCTCCCCTTCTTCTGTTTTGTTGGATAAGGCATCAAATTGATTTCTAGTATTACCATGGGGGACAAATTTACTTGATCCTTCTCTTATCTTGTCTGAGATGGCCTTAGGGGAGGATGGGCTAGGTTCCTTTAATGGAGCTTGCATTTGCTGTTGAGAAACGAAAGTCTGTTGCTTTTGAGGTCCTTTCTTTCGTTTGGATTGTTTCCATTTTTCTCTTGATTCGCCTTGTTTTTCAGATTCCTCTGGCTTCTTGAGGCAATTTCTGACGAAGAGACCATAATCATGACATATTTTGCATTTAAAGGGGAGCTAATCATAGTCCACCTCTTGGAAATGTGACAAGCTATCCAGGCTTAAATTGATCATTGCAAGCAGACCCTTGTCCACATCTATCTCTACACAAATTTTGGCGAAGGGAAAGAGCCCATCACGAGGCTCTATACAATCCACATATTTCCTTAGGACGTTCCCGATATTCCTGAAAGTAGAGTCATTCCAACAATGGAGAGGAAGAAAGAGAAGCTTAACCCACACTGGCACTGAGATAGGACAATCACAATCGAAATTGAAGTTAGGGCTCCAACAGTCCAGGTAAAGCCCTTGGGCTCCCATAAAATATTGACAAATTTGGAAGATTTTGTTTCGATCTGATTTTTTCTCATAGAAAAAAGTGAAGAATCCCTTGCCACAAAAGGACAAAGTGACTTCCTCATCAATCAAGGGCTTCTAGTTGTTTTGAACCATTGACAGACAGATCTGCGGGAGGGCCACAAGTCCATAAATTGACCCACCAGGCCACAATCTTCCATATGAAGTGCATGAACTCGAGTCCGCGAAGTAGAGATCTCATCAAGCTTTTTGGTGAAATGTGAAGCCAAGGCCTTCTAAAATTTCGGGGCATGAGAGACTACGAATTTAAAGGAAACTATCTCCTGGTCGAGCAAGGATGGGGAGGCCAGATTAGCCATGATTGACCACCTGACCAGATCAAGATTCCACAAGCCAGAGGCAGAGGAGAGAGGAAGCAATTAAAGGCTTAAAGAGGGAAGGTGGAGTGCAGGGAGGGGAAGGCACAACAAGAGAGAAGTCAGCTTGGCAGGCAAGAGGCCTGCAATGGTCAATGGGGCACCTAGAACAAGGCAGGAGGGAGCTTAGGGCCACTGAGCTACAAACAATCATCTTTAGCTCAACATTAACATTAACATTATGATCAAACTCATTACTCCTCTTCAGCCGTGATAAACAATGGTTAATGAATTGACTCCACACACTTCAACCATCAACTAGCACAACCACATTTATTAATGTAGTTGATATACGTTGATCAACATAATTTTCCACGTTTTATACATGCCAATTGGTATATGAAAATAATGCTGATCAACATATATCAACCATATTAATAAATATAGATAAATGTATAAAAATAGACTGTGTAAATTAATTGGTTTATCTATTTTTATGAATATATAAAAATATATAATATAAATGAAATATAAACTAATTCATTTATGTAAAGTTTATTTTTTATATGAACCATAAACTAATTAATTTATGTAAAATTTATTTATTTTTATTGAATTTTAGGGTTAAATTTTTGGGAAAAATTAAAGGTGTAAATCACTTAGGAAGAACTAAACTATTTCACAAGCCGTAAGGTTAATGAAATCTTTTCCTAATCTTAATCGCTAACATTGTATTAATTACGCAGTAAGGCGTTTCCCTCTGGGAAGAACTTCATTATACGCCACCGTGTCCTATTTTGGACCATTGATCTCATTGTTAGACGATTAAAAGAGATTGTGCCGTTGGATCAAAGCATTATAGTTGGAATTCCGCATATGCTTGTTGAACTTCCAGATAGACGGTGATGGTGCATACGAATCATTCAGATTGCCTATCTCCGGTGGAATCGAACCTACTAGAGATGTCGAGTCGGATGAGAGTCGGATGAGCTTCATTAAGATCCCGGTTCTGATTGGTGTAACAAGTTTGATATGAATACTGCCAGCCCAACCCCGTGAGGAACACATTCGATGTAACAAGTTTGATATGGATTCAGAGTAAAGTATAAATTCGATTTTAGAGTTGGACGCAGATGCAGTGAGGAGTTGGGTGTTAGAGTCGATGCGATGTGATGGCAGCCTCGGATGGTAGTGGGCTGGATTTTAGAATTGGCTATGAATGCGGAGCAGAGTCCGATTCTGCGGCTGTTGT
This sequence comes from Pinus taeda, assembly GCA_000404065.3. Classification (NCBI taxonomy): domain Eukaryota; kingdom Viridiplantae; phylum Streptophyta; class Pinopsida; order Pinales; family Pinaceae; genus Pinus; species Pinus taeda. The sequence goes on along the minus strand of APFE031605240.1, from coordinate 75,029 downwards.
TCTTTTTGTTTTTGTTTTTTATTTTCATTTTCCTCTTGCTTTTGTTTTTGGTGTTTTTTTCTCTGCATTGTTATTTTCTGTGTGTTTTAGCATGGCCGTGCTAATTTTTAGGCGTGTTTTTTCCATCGTCTTTTCTGTTGCTTATTTTTTTCCTCTCGTCTCTTCTGTTCCTTCTTACCTATTTAGTGTTTTAGATTTCTCTTTAATGTATTTTTATAATATGTGACAGCGACTTTAATCATAGCCTACTAAGTTTATCGAAGGACAAGGTGGCAAAATTGATGGTGGAGCCAAATTTGCAAGCACCAACCAATTGAGAATGAATAGATCCCATCCGAGAAGGGATCGGCCGGAATTTCAGGATGGGCAAAAGCGTCCTAACCGCTCTTCTTCTCAACTAGGAGCTAGTGTATCAAGAGTAAACCCATACTAGAATGAAAGTTCCGGATTCGACGCCGAAACACATCAGGTTTGCTTATCATGCGATCAGATTTTTGGTATTTGTTTTATGTTTTTCATAATTTTTTTAGTTTCGTTTTTGTTTTGTATCTTTCATAATATTTTTGGTTCTGTTTTTATAGATTCAATGGGTGAGGAACTTAAGTTCAGCCGGGTGGAAGATTTCACAGGCTCACAGGGTCAGTGGGGCCAGGTAAAGATCTTCTGTTTTAACTTAGCATGTACTTCTGCATATAATGTTTTAAATATTTATTTTTAATAGTTTACAGTCTTATGGTTAATATCTTCATGATTCGAGCTATAGAGCAACCATTTTGATACAAAGTGTAACATCACCTTAGAAACTTATTATTATTATTCTTTTTTTAAGGAATGACTTAAAGTAAAGCCCAGGGATTACTTGAAAATATTATATGATTGAGTTCACATTGCATTCCTGAAAGAGTGGGTAGCCTTTAGTGACCTCAACAATACTGGTTTATACTACCAAGATGATGAGTCAGAGTGATACACTGTGGGTGACTTCTTGTCTCATAACTAGTGAAGGTGAGGTTCAATATATGGAGGTTGTAATTGCCTTCTAATAGTTTTATCAGACAAAGACACTCTCACAGCAAGGAGATTGGCCCACCATACAACTTCATTTATTGCCATGTCGACTGTGTTGAACCTTAGGTGTTTTACAATTTATTATAGACCCACCAAAGATGACTTACGAGTTATAATTGGTTTCTAATGTGTGTATCTCCTGTGCAAGCTGAGTTAGAGCCTCATAAGTATAGTCCTCAGATTTCTTTGTCCGATCTCACTGGACTGTAGTGAAACCTACCTCTTTACTGAGTGCAGATGGTGTGAATAACGCATGACAACAATGCAACATTTCTATCTCTCATGGGTAAAGTGCCTATGTAGTTGGCAACTAGATTTAATCAAGGAAGTAAAAGTTGTAAGCAAAACAATAAATGACAGCAGTTAAGATGGTTTAGTTTGAAACCCTTGATTTATAGCATTCTTATATCATTCAAACTCCTTTACTGAAGAGAATGTAATTGCAGTAATTGCATCTGACATATCAAGATACAAAAGCAACAATGCAACATTGTCACCATGTTGTCTGTGCTATTCAAGAGTTGCATTTCTGATGGGCAATGTTCATAACTAATTTAAATCTTTCATAATATGAATTGTAAGCATAACCGTAATGTAAACGTGGTCAACGTGCTGTATTTTCTATTCAAGGGTTGCATTTCCATGAGCAATTAACTAATTTAAACCATAGAGAATTTAGATTATAGGCATATCCGTAATGCAAACATAATCAGTGTGCTATCCTCTCTATTCAAGAGTTACATTTATCATGAGCAGGGTACATAGATTAACTTTTTTATCACTTGTAACATAAATTATAAGCAATCTGAAATTAGGATAGCCATTTATGCTGTGGTCAGTTTGACAATATGGTGCAGCACCCACCTCGGAATGGCCTGCTATTTGTGCAAAACTCATACTTCTTACTTCTGTAGACCCAACAACTAAACAACTTGTGGTAATCACATAATGGGTAAGACTTAACTGTTTTATTCTTCACTAATGTATATAAGAGACTGAACAACTTCGCAACCACTGATAAGGGCGTGTTAAATTATGGAAAAGATTAGGGACAAAAGTGCAGAAACACAATAGAACCGTCACCTTTCTATTAGTAAGACATGGGTGTTGCATGAGATAGCAAGGTCAATATTAAAGCACAATATCATTTCATTCGGCTTGAAGTAAGGTCTTAAATGCCCTGTATCTATAATGTCACGTATGAGAAGTATGGCATACTGATGTTAAGTGGAATGTGGCATACCGGTGCTTAACTACACATTATGCCTTATTTCAATATCTCTAAGAGTACCACTATCCAAGATGCCTGTACTTGCAACTTATGGAGTAACCAGTGATCTTGGTGAGAATCACTAGTGGCAGCACATGAAATAGCCTCCGATGAGTCTAATAATTGTTTATGACATTGATGACTGCATATTGCAATAATGCCTTATGCCTATGTAGTAAAGCAGGGTAGTGTGGGAACCATTGACCTCATATATATCATCCATGCTGAGGGCAATCAATTTATTTACTGTGATGTTATGTCATACAATTGTGTGGAATTGTTGGATGATAGGTCCCATTTAAGGCAGTAGGTTGCACACTATGGTTGCCTACAAGTTTTCTGTTCTATCAGTACTTATTTTTATAATAAGGTGGCATACATACGAATTGGTGAAAGGATTACCAAAGATAGTTTAATACGGCGGAGTGTTAAGTAGCTCATAGGACCAAACACAACAGGAGAGAAAATCTCTTGTCAGGACTCCCAGGGATTTTTAAGGTGTACCTCTTTGCATCCAATGTACAATGTTGCAGGTTTTCAGTTTTGTTTAATTTGTTTGCTTTGCTTTGATGCAAGTAAATTGTAATTTATAATTAGATCACTCACGATTTTAAAAATTTTCCAAAAATCACCAGTTCAAATTGAACATCCTTAAATTTGTTACATCCACAGTACTTGGAGCACTGACTTATCATATGTATGCATCGTATGGAGGATTTTCTTTGTTAACCTAGGTTTTAATTTAGGATGTCTTGAAGCATGCAACATAAGTGGTTTTGAGCACTTTTATAATCTTCATTTACAGTCAAAATGGCAAACAGAAGTTGGCAAGTGTTGCAAGAGTCAAATTCTTTTTATTATTTCTTTTGTGAGATTCTAATTCTTTTTATTATTTCTTTTGTGAGATTCTGGCATTGTATTGTTTTTATTTTTATCTAATAGCCATTTTATTCTAATTCATTGGTGCTCATTTTTCATGGGCCTTAGATGTTACCAAGAATATAGATGTCCTATTGCTGTTAATGAAGTCTTCATGCCTTCACAAAACTTTGTGCATTTACGGAACTTCCTGGTAATCCATATCCCAAAGCTCCCATAATTTCCCTAATGGAGTATACATGGCAAACATCCAAAAGGAATCCCTTGAGCAAACAAATATAAAATGATAAGTCAAATTTTTCCAGGCTTGAGTAAGAGACAAGCCCAGAGTTCTCTAATTGCCAGACCGAGTACCACCGAGTACCACTCTGAGGAAAGCCAGAATTGCCAAAAAAACACCTTCAAAAACCAAAGTTGAGAATGCAAAACAGCCCACAGAAGCAGACTAACAAAAATCAAAAGGATGTGATACCCAAACTCCCATCTACAAGCCTAAACATAAAGATATGATAGGTCACTAGGTTAGACTTAGGAATATACAGTATTAAATAATTATTTTTCTGGCTGATGTGTTCTAACTTTTTCTCCATGATAATGCAGAACAAATTATAACCACGAGGTTCCTATAATGTGGTCACCAAATAGAATTGCAAGTTTTAACTTTTATGGCACTGCTGGAGTTTGCACAGCAATAAAGAGAGAGAGATTTGTTTTCATGTGGCATACCAGATTCTGACAGTGTACTAAATCCCCATGGATATGTACTATCTTTCAATGAAGGTTATATAAAGGCAATATCTTTGAGTGTACCAGATGCCCCTGTGTACTTTCCACAAGCTTTCAGTTTTCATACGTACCCAGCACATACATTGAAGCAGGGACTTATTAGTCAAAGGAATTGGGACTACATGGTGCCACCAGGAAGCAATCTTCAGAATGTACCTTTTAAACTGCAACCTCAAGGGAATGCCCCGGAACTGCAACTACCTTTCAAACTGCATCCTCAAGGGAATACCTAGGAACTTCAACTCCAAGATTTTCAGTACTTCGTTGTGATTGATTTTGAGGCAACTTGTGACGTGGGTACACGTTTTAGTCCACAAGAGATAGTGTTTTTTTATTTATCTCATATCTGGTTCTTATTTGTGGCGATTTCCTTTCCATTTATGCAGATTATGAACAATGGAAAAGAGGGATCACAATTTCTGCAGCCATGATTGATCAAGCTCCGAGAGGTCAGTAATTTACTCAATTAATTGAGTATGCGTTTTTTTCAAGCGGGTTAGTCTCATAATTAAAGTTTGATACATGAAAAATGGTGTGGTGCCTTGAATTGAATAGAAAACAATCTGGGTTGGGTCTACAGTTCCGAAAAATCAGAGCAGGCGTTTTTATTACTATTCAATTCAAGAAGAAATGACTAGATATTGAAAACCCTTGTTTTTAATTTATGGGTTCTGATTGATGTTTGGAGTGTCATGTTCTCTGATTTTGCCCCTTGTAGATCATGCAGAAATGCTTTTGCTATTTTTTCGTTTGACGGGCATTTTAAATAATTAGGCTTCCTCTTATGCTGAGGGAGTATCAGCCACCCACAAGTTCAGTCATCATGTCGTTTTATCAGAAATCAAAATTTGGTACAAATTGACGAAATATGTAGCCTGGATCATGGTCTGCAGAGGAACCAGAATGACCGCATCCCACTGGCTGTGTTGTATGCTGAGCATCACTAGACTCTACAGCCATAAGGGTCAAAAGCTTACATACCCATTCCTCACAAGAAATGTGATGGACAGTCTTTGCTTTCTGCTTTTGAGAACATGCCCTGACGTTGAGGATCATCAAGATGAACTATATGGCTAGAATGAATTTGAAGGATCTTCTCGAAGTGTGAAGTCAACATAAGACCAAGAAGCCTAAAATGGGCAACCTAAAAATTAGAATGGAGCTTTTTAGATATCATTCCTAATAATGACATCTTCCGGGGGTGAAGAGAACGGGGAGGTTGAAGATGAGAGAATATGCAACCACATTTAGTTCCCCTGCCTCTTTTGAACGGATGTGAGATATTCCAATCGCGATTAATCAGAGTAGTTGCGATTAAGAGTACAAAGGGATTATTGTCACTGTTATAGATAACATTCAATCCAAAAATACGAAAAGAGGGAGAAGATAGTAGACAATGATTCTGAATATTATGTTCATTGGTCAATGGGAATTTCTAATTGCAAATGTCTATTCTTAAAGGGGAGGGGTGAAGGAAGGCATGGTTATGTCAGCTCACTGTTGAGGTCAGCTGGTGAACTTGTTCACGTCAATTAGGTAGAGATCAAACCTCTCGTTTTTTAGGATTGTGTTCCTCCATCATCTGGTCCACTAAATGAGGGAATTGCTTTTGAGACTTGAGTTGGTCTTCGAGAAACCACTTGCTAGTTCAATGGAGTTGTCCTTGTCTTCAAATCTAGTGTATTTATTGCATGTTGTTCTTGGTTCATTCTCCCTGACTTGTAGAATGGCGTCTTTCTCGAAAGGTTGATACTTCTAAGATTGATGGTTCAAAACAATTAGTTTATCCACGCTGAACAAAATGGAAGAATGACTATGTATTCTGATAGATCCAATTTGAAGGCACTTTTACCACTTTGCTTCAGAGTTTGAAATAGTCCATATTAGTTTGTTTTCAATTTAAAATTCTATCCCTTCATCCATTCTTTTCCTTTGGCTTAATATTGTGGTTGACTCGTTGCTTATCAAGAGATTCCTTATACTTCTGAGTCTGCAATGCCCACTTCCACCCATCGATGCATTTTGTTGATATGCTTGATGAACTTTTCAGCTTGTCATTGAGTAACTTTCTTTTGTTGTTTCTACCATCTAGCCAAAGTACTTTCTACTCTGGAATCTCATGCATGCCTCAAAGCTGAAAGGACAATTTATTAGTGGAGCGATGGATCAGTCTATTCTATGCTAAAAATATAAGAATTGATCATCTTCTATCGTCAAATGTTGATGGCCGTACATTCTTAGCAATCACACTACAGTCGTATAAGGTCCTATTGGCCACTTATATTTTTTCATGTGTTGGAATTTAGAAGATGAAGGTTGTGCCCCTTTTCAAATTGGTGTTTATTAATGGCCGTAATGCATTTCCAAAGATGTCATAGAATTTTGTTGTTTCTGTCATATTCAGTGGGTGTTAGTAGTTTGAAATTCACTCAAACATGCTTGAAAAATAGGTGTGAAGTTTACAGTCGTATAAGGTCCTATTGGCCACTTATATTTTTTCATGTGTTGGAATTTAGAAGATGAATGCTATGCCCCTTTTCAAATTGGTGTTTATTAATGGCCGTAATGCATTTCCAAAGATGTCATAGAATTTTGCTGTTTCTGTCATATTCAGTGGGTGTTAGTAGTTTGAAATTCACTCAAACATGATTGAAAAATAGGTGTGCAGTTTGCTGCCTTAGTATGGTCTTAGTACATTGCCAAAGTGTAGTTGTTTTTCTTCCAGGCATTTGGCCCCATGATATAGTGTTATTGACATGGGATTAGATACATGTCTACTAATATAATAACTCTTTTTGTAATTGCCTCCTTTTAAACTTGATTAGAAATTTTTAACATTACCATGAAATGACTCACTATGTTTGAAAGTGTTTCCAACCTCATCAGACCTCATATGGAGAAAATAGAATTTCATAACCCATTCAACATCTATTTCTAGATTTTGTAGAACTCCTTTTTCCATTCATTGAACTGTTATTATAGTTAGAAGTTTATATGTCAAATTTAATATCATAGCTATTTCAGTCTTGTCGCTAATTATTGGTTATTTCCCATTTCATATCTATCATATCTTTGTCTTATTGTCACCTTATTATATGTAATGGTTTTTTCTTTAGTGAAAATGGGCACAATGGTTCTGTATAGAATATTATAGTTGAGATCTAGGAATGGAGTGTATCACACCATTGTTGTTTATGGTCATGGTTGTATTCAGAAAATCAGGGTCAATTTAACATTGTTATTTGAAGTTTATTTCTCCTTCATTTTATGATCTTGGGCTTCTTCTCAATTTTTCCATCTACATAACCCACTTTTTCTCTATGCTTATTCAGGTTAATTTAATTTTTTCAAGTGGATATAGCATCTTTAGTAGCCATTTTGTGAAATTATCTCAAATGTACCTTCAACATTATTATTTGCGCCCTCATAGGGTGATCAAAAACCTATTTTCCAGGCCTTTATATGTTATTTTTTCATGGTAATAAATGTTGACTAAATGATCTTCAACATTGTAAATATATCATTTTGAAACATTATAATGTTGTGCAGAGATTGCCTTGATTTTACAAGACACTTCAAGCTACTAGTTCATTTTCTATTGGCTTGCCTTACGGCGTTTTCTTTGCAACATCAGATGCAAATGCTAGTTTTAAAAGAACAGAGAATACATAAAAAAAACAGAGAACGGATAAAAAAATATCCATAATTTTCTTTTGCAAATTAGGTTTCAAAGGCGTCAACATGTCCGAGTGGTTAAGGAGACAGACTCGAAATCTGTTGGGCTCTGCCTGCGCAGGTTCGAATCCTGCTGTTGACGATTTGTTGTTATTTTCGAGCTCTACTCGTTTAGCTTGAAACGCTCATGGAAACTTCAGGCTCTCACTTCACTTGGATTCAGTATTCAGAGGATCAATGGCTCCTCATATCTGCATGCATTTGTCAAGGTAGTTACTCGTAAATCCGTTAATAATGGATAACATATTAATCAAATCTCTTTCAACGCAATGTTGGTTTTCAATAATACTGTTATCATCAGAATACTGGCAGCTCTGCAGCAAATACCAATACAGCATCATAAACTATGCAATCACCCGATGCCGTTTTGTAGTGGGTATTACACTACAAGTAAAGCTGCTAATGCGATTGAAGTAGAGACTGTAAATAATAGCAGGACATCCTTCAACACATACGTGCGCCTGTTGCAGGAATGCGCTCAGATGAAATATTTGATGGATGGCAGGCGCGTCCATGCCCATATAAAAAAAAATGCATACGATATGGATATGTTTCTGGGAAATCAGCTTGTTAACATGTATGTAAAATGTGGGCAGATTGAGGATGCAGTCCAAATGTTTGACGAAATGCCTAAACGAAATGTCGTTTCATGGACTACAATTATAGGGGGCTATGTTCAGAGCGGAAGGTGCGAGGATGGGCTGACTTTGTTTAAGAGGATGAGATTGGAAGGAAAGAAACCCAACCACGTTACTTTTGCAGGAATTCTCAGGGCATCCGCTGAGCTCGGAAATGCGGATCAGGGGCTTCAAATCCATGGGCTTATTGTCAGGACTGAATATGAATCAGATATCTTTCTCAATAATGCGCTTCTTACCACTTATGCGAGTTTTGGTTGTGTAGCGGATGCATGGACAGTGTTTGACAAAATGCCCGAACGGGATGTGGTGTCATGGAATACTATGATTGTTGGATATACTAAAAATGGGAATTGTCAGGAGGCATTAAGGCTTTATGGCCGGATGCAATGGACAGCTATAGAGGCGGATCATGTTACCTTTGCCAGTGTACTTGGTGCGTGTGCTGGCCCAGAAGCTTTGCAGCAGGGAAAGGAGCTGCATGGCCATGTAATTAGAAATGGGTTTGACCTAGAGAACCCTGTAGGGAATGCTCTTCTTACTATGTATATCAGATGCAGGTCCCTTGAGAGTGCACAGCGATTATTCGATAGAATGCTTGAAAGAGATGTGGTGTCATGGACTAATCTTGTCAAGGGATATGTTCAGACTGAGAATGACGAGGAGGCTTTGCAATCCTTCAGGCAAATGCAACAGGAAGGTATTAAGCCAAATGAATTCACCTTGACTAGTATTCTTGGAAGATGCGCAATTTTAAGAGATATGGAATTGGGAAAGCAGGTTCACGTCTTTGTGATGAAATTGGACTGCAAGTCCAATGTCTGTGTCGGAAATACCCTGGTTGACATGTACACCAAATGTGGGAACATAGAAGATGCGTGTCAAGTCTTTGAAGAAATGCCAGGACACGATGTGATCTCATGGACAATGATTATTTCAGGATATGCCCAATGTGGTTATGGCGAAGAAGCCCTGAAGTGCTTCTGCCAGATTCGACGCACGGGCATGAAGCTTGACACGTTTGTTTTCGCCAGTATTATCAGAGCTTGTGCTGACCTTGCATCTCTAGAGCAGGGAAAACAGATCCATACCTGCACAATGAAAAATGGATTTGCCTCAGACGTCTTTGTGGGCAGTGCCTTTGTAAATATGTATGCCAAATGTGGTAACATAGAAGATTCACGGAAGCTGTTTGATAAAATGGTTACAAGGGATTTAGTCACATGGAATTCAATGATTGTGGGTTACGCTCAACATGGTCATGACAAAGATGCACTGGAGCTCTTTGAACATCTTCAACAGGCAGGTGTGAAGCCAGACGACGTTACATTTGTCGGTGTGCTCTTCGCATGTAGCCATGTAGGCTTATTGCATGAAGGCTGTCACTACTTCGATTCAATGAGTAGAGAGTATGGCATCTCACCAACAATGGAGCATTATGCCTGCATTGTTGATCTTCTTGGACGTGCAGGACACTTGGACAAGGCTGAGGCTTGCATAAACAACATGCCATTTGAACCCAGTGCTTTAGTTTGGCAAACTTTACTTGGTGGATGCAAAATCCATGGTAACACAGAGATGGGCAAACGTGTGGCAGATCGTTTATTAGAGCTGGAACCCAAAGACTCTGCAACATATGTTCTGCTGTCGAATTTATATGCTGCAGCTGGTAGGTGGGATGATAGAACTAAGGTGAGGAAAATGATGGAAAATATGGGGGTGAAAAAGGAACGAGGATATAGTTGGATTGAGGTAAAAAACGCAGTGCATGCATTTGGGGTAGGAGACACATCACATCCACAGACAACTGAGATCTACACCAAGTTGAATGAATTAATCAGACAGATAAAAGAGATGGGATATTTGCCTCAGACAAACTCTGTGCTGCATGATATGGAGTTAGAGCAGCAAGAGTACACTCTTACTCATCATAGTGAGAAGCTGGCAATTGCATTTGGGCTAATCAGCTTATCTCCTATGACTCAAATCAGAATCATCAAAAACCTTCGTGTATGTGGTGACTGCCATACTGCCATCAAATTCATTTCCCAGTCCAGTGGACGAGAAATTGTGATGAGAGATGTCAATCGCTTCCATCATTTCAAGGACGGTTTATGTTCTTGTGGGGATTATTGGTGATACTGGCAGCACGGCTAAATTTTCATACAGTTGAGTTTTAGTGAACATGAAGCACTTTTTCATCCACAGAAAATATTATCAGATTTGAGGATGATGACAAGCAGAAAGTCTAAGATGACCCTAATCACAAATCAATAATTTCCCTTGGAATGATTTCACTAATGAAATTAATGGTTGAAGTGGGAACAATTCATGCGAATGGATTGCCTGCAGAAAACTCTACCTATGCGTAACACTTCTTTGGCCTACTTTGCTGAGTATTTAAGCTCGCTAAGACAAAATTGCCTGAATATTACTATTATGAATCATCCAAAATATTCAAATCAAAAGTTTGTACTGCTGAAGTTACCTTTGTTACATACTCTTTCAGCATAACCTCGGTGTATATAATATAATTTTTTCATGCACTAAGATATCTTGCCAGTGCAGCTTGTACCATCATTTCTCTGAGTTCTTCCCCCTTCCCAATACTCAGGTTGTTCGAAATAGCTCTATTCATGAGTTCCTTATCCTTGAATGATATACCTGCAAAATGTACCAATGGTTTGTATAAGGATTGAAACTGCATATTAAACGAATAATTCAAGGTCAAATATGCGATTTCAACTTAAAAAAAAAAAAACTTATATATCTTGCCAAATTCCTGGTAAGGGAAGCACACTAGATGCACAATTTTACAAAGATTTCTCAGATATAAGACTTTCGTTATAACCTCAAAATTGCCTAGATATTTGTTCAGGGTTGTCTTTCAAATCCTATATTATGAGTTCATTCTTTCTTTCTTGCTAAAACCAATTTGACATGTGGGTTATTTATAGAACTCCGTAAAGATGTACTTTAAGGACTCTTATTCATTGACCAGGTGAATGGCTGCAGAAAGTCTAAAGTGTATCTCTTTGAATTTATTTACAACAAATGTTTTCAGTGCAACTGAAAGTGATAAACGTTTGTCATCTTGATCTCAATATCTTTAACCTAGGGGACCCTAAGCAGAAACAATGGACTATAAGAAGGCCACTTATTGACTACATGAATTACTGCAGAAAGTCTCAAGTATACCTCTCTGAAGTTATTTACAACCAGTGTTTCCAATAAAACTGAGAACAATAATCTGTGCTCAGGTTGATCTCATTACCATTAACCTGGGGACTTTAATAGATATAATGGACTATTGACTTGTCTTTGTTGTTGATCGTCTCTTCAGGAATCCCATTTAAGTTGAATACATGGTTCCTGATATCTCGTGCCAATTTCAAATTCTGCAATGATCTGATTAGGGATCAAATGGGCATGCTCTGTTAACCTGTCCACTAACACGTAACATGTTGATAACAAATTTTTGATTTTGAGTTTGTGAAGTTCGGGGTTCAATTGTAATCCCATGCTTATTACGCACCTGCATTTTTCACCGTGACTGTGGGTAGGGGGAAATCATGAATTTTCAGGCCACCAAATAGTTAATTATGTCGGAATTGTGACAACTGTTAAAAGAAAATTTTTAATCGTAAAATCCAATTTACTTCCAGTAAATATTTGATAGTTTGTAAAACGGAGGAGGTGGCAGTTCATGTAACATATGTAACGATGCCAAGATAAATAGATATTTATGTAGGTCAAGAGGTGTGTGTAGAGTTTTGTAACCTTGGTGTGAGAAGATTGTGTGAGAAGATTGTAATCTTGATTCCTGAGCAATAGGAATACTCATACCTTGGCCTGTGGATATTTCCTTGACAAATGGTCAGGGTTTAATCATGTAAATCTGTGTTATCTTTTTGATTGTTATTCGGTTATATTATTTTATAGTTATTTCTTCGCTTTCAACTTACATAACAATTCATTTTATCTTGCCTCATAGATCCAAGGTTTCTAAGCCATCTCCCTCTCCATGTGTTTTGGGTTGCAGCAGTGAATGGTTCTTGAGTCAATCTCTCAATACCCAATGAGTTTTACTATATGCATCTTCTTCCCTATCAACGCACATATGGAGGACCACGCCCAATTTTTTTGGTGGAGGCTCCGGATGAGGAGGATTGTGCCCAATCTTGTGGTGACTGCAAAAGTTGAAAGGAAATCCTAGTCATCATTTAAAGCCATAGATCTATGCAAAGGGATGCTTGTTTTGCCCTAAGGTTGTGGACAACAAAGTCCTTCAAATTGTGTGCATGGGGAAGTTGCACGGAGTTCAATCTGTGGAGTCTTTCTCTTCTAGAGGCTGCAAAGGATGAGGGTTTGTGGTGGAGGTCGAACAGTGAAGAAGAGGGACCGAGTTTTGTTCAGGCTCTGTTCGATTTGCTGGAGGTTGCTGAGACTGTGTGCAGTGTAGCAGAGACTAAGTTGGATTTGAGGGGAATTTGCCACTACATAGAGGATGAAATCCGTGTGAAGAATTGCTGCATGGAGATGATGAGGTGGTTGAAGAGTGCCGCTGCACAGAGGTGGTTTTATTCTATTTGTATTTTGGTGGAGAGTCAATAGCAAAGATTTCAAATGCAAAGTCCAAGGCGAAGTTCAATGGAAAAAATAACTTCGAGTTGTAAAAGCTCAAGATGCAGGATTTGTTGGTGCAACAAAGATTGCACAAGACATTGGATGGTAACAGAAAGAAACCTGCAGGTGTGATCGATGAGGACTAGAAAGATCTGGATGCAAGAACTCTTAGCACCATTCATTGTGTTTCCCAGATGTTGTTTTTGAAAATATTATTGGAGATGAAACAACAACATGCTTATGGAGTAGAACAAAGAGCCTTTATATGAAAAAGTCATTGACAAACCAAATCTACTTGAAGAGTTAACGGTAAAGTTTACGAATGAAAGAAGGTACCAAAACAACTGATTATTTAAATGTTTTCAATACTCTTATATGCCAGTTAAATGTTTTCAATACTCTTATATGCCAGTTAACTAGTATGGATGTAAAGATCAGTGATGAAGATAAGGCATTCATGTTATTGTGTTTATTGCATGAATCTTGAGATCACTTAATCACTTCTATTAGCTTTAGCATAATTGATAGTCTTGATTGTGATTCTATGTGGGAGCATTGTTTTTTGAGGAGGTGCAGAGGAAATCCAATATAACACTAGAAGCAATGGTGGCTAGGGGTTGATCTAAAGAAAAGGGGAGAAGTTGAGAGGCACATCAAGATCTAAGTCAGAAGGGAAAAAAGGGTATGCTAAAATGTTGATATTACAATAACTGAGGGAATCTCAAGAAGGATTAATTAAGGATGCAATAATCCAAAGAAAGACTCCAGAAAGGAAGCAAATTTAGTTGAAACAATTCTAGGTATGGTTGATGAAGTTTTATCTATTTGTGATATCCCACAATACCATGAAGAATGAATATTCAGATTCTAGTGCTTCACATCACATGTGTCTACATAGGAGTTGGTTTTTTCTTATGTTGCATTGGTTTTGGGGACGGGGGAGCAATGGGGACAAGGGGACGCGCCCCCGGAACGGCTAGAGTGCACCCCAGATTTTCAGGGGACAACAGGTTGGGTACGACCTATATATATATATATATTCAAAATTGAATATTAACATTTGTAATTGTTTCAAACTTGTAAGCATAACAAGTTATACGCTATAGTATTATGCACAACTCTTAGACTTGCCAATTAAAATCTCAAACAATTTAAAAAATGGTTGAGTGGCATTCCACTGTTACCCAGTAGACATGAGCTCTAGCCTTAGCTTTAGGAAACTTAATTGTAACTACTTTCAATTTGTAATAAGGTCCATGAAAGATCTATCATAAAGAACTTTCTTTATAACAGTGTTTTCCCTCATATTTCTTGTTAATGATGATTACGTTAAACGTAAAAGACATTTCCTTCCCAATAGGTTTTGCAAACTTTTACAACTGCGTTAAAAACCACTATAAAATAGTTCAGTTTCTTAAAGATTTTAAATTCATATTTTAGATTAAAAAGGGGATTGAATAAGAATTTATTGAAACATTTAGTACACAATTCAAGTCACTACTATTTGATTGTTTTCACAATGCTTGAGGTTGAGATGGAAAAATACGGAACTTGAATGACTCCTCAAAACCCACATATAATATATAAAAGCCAAGATGATACAAAAAAAATGAGAAAGAACGGTTGAAGTTTGAGTTAGGGTCAGTGTTCATATTAACATATTTATTATTGATGTACAAGTAGACCATGATTTTCATGATCATTTGAAAAATGAAAATTATTTTTATTTATTAAAAGTCAAATTTAAATTTTACGTGGAGCACGTCGTGTCCAAGTCGACACTCTTCTCCTCAAGTACAGAAGAATAAAAAGAGTGAATAAGGTCGAAGTACAAAAGGACAAGGAGTAATATCTATGCCCTCGCTCTAGCAAGAATAGAAGATCGAAGAACAATCTAAATCTTAGTGCCCTCGCTCTAGCAAGAATAGAAGATCGAAGAACAATCTAAATCTTAGTGACGTTTCCTTGTGGAAAAATCCGAAGATTATAATTTTGAATTTCTGTATGCTTCTGTGGTACATCAATGATCAAAATCGAAATTTCTGTGGGACTTTAAGGCCAGAAATTCTATCATCATCTCTGATAGAACCAACGTCTCTGGTTAGTATATGAAGTAGAGGGCCAAAAATCTGTGGTATAGATCCTATGATAGGAGGCCAAAACACTGTGAATCATCTCTGTGAATAGAAACCGAGAATCTGTGTATAATCTCTATGTTAAAGGGCCGAATTTCTGAGGCCTATACACCGCATCTTCTGTGATATTTCCTTGTGGAAGAGGGAGCATAATTATCAATACTCGTGATTGTGATCAGATTAAGCAGGGATGACTTCGAGACTTGGCGGATGCTTTCGCTGGTCAATTTATTTCTTGACTTTGATATCTCTCGTTGAACTTGATTCTCTAGTGAAAGGATTGGGTTTTCCCATGGTTCCTGGCCTAATTTCTGGTGTACCTTGTCTACGGTGTATTGTCATTTCTACTTTCTTGTCATTACAATTAGTTGAATTTTTGAAGTGTAATTATTTGATGGAGAAGAACTAAAAGAAACCTAAATAATTAATAATAGTTCATAGTTCATAAATAGTACTTGTACACAATGTATTTGGTTTTTCAAAATAAGGATTAGCCTTTTAAAATATTATATTTTTATATTTTCTTGACATAAGGGCTATTTTATATAATTTTACTATTGAAAATACAATATCTAAATCACCCCAAATTAAAATCCATCATAAAAAATTAGATTCAATAAATTACAAAAATAATGGATAAAAAAATTGATCATAATATTCAATCATCATAGTCCATGATTGTCAAATTTGAAGCGATATGCTTGAATTATCCTTAAAGTCTACCCAAAACATCCTTGAAATCTGCCCAAAAATGTTGAATGATGTTGTTGCCAATGGTTGTTAATGAACACTCTTAATATTTGTCTAGATTACATCAGTTGAACGCTTTAATATGAAGGATGGTTGGAAACCCTAGTTCCAAGGTTTGAATGTCTCGGTCAATGGACATACCTTGAACTTGTTCAAAGTTTTTGAAGAAGCATGGATTTTTTCATGGAGATCCTCACCAATGGAGTTTCCTCATCAAGTTGATTCTAATGGTATGTGCCACGACCCGAGAGACCCCTCTTGGTTTGAGAGATATTCACATTTGAAGTTGAAGACCCTAGCCAATGGGTCAACACCCCAAGGGGTGGTGACCTGGCACTTCATCATTCCCCAGTTTATCAAATTAAGGGTTTTTCATCTAGGTTTAAGGATCAACCATTGTATGAAGGGTTTCAAAATGTGTTTGCATCTATAAGCAATGTCCCTCATTAAAACTAAATGTTTAACCCCAACTCCATAAGGGTAGCACTTTCTGTTAGGGCTTTATTTTAGAATAAAAATTAAAAATTTAAGTATATTTTCCCTCCTAACTTATTCCAATGGTTATATCCTCTCATTCATAAAGAAATCTATAAAAGGACATGTACTCTTCCTCCAAAGGTATGCAAAAAATTGCAATGATCTTGTGATTAGCTTTGAAATCTTTCCTTTTGGCCCCGTGGAAGTCGTTGAATATCTATGGAAGGGTTTCTGGTTTGGTTGTTGTTTGGGTTTGTTTTGATTGGTTTTGGGGATCCGTTTGGGCAAGTTCTGTTTTGCAGATGGTTGAAGCTCCTTACAGTAGTATTCATGCGGCCTTTGTACCAAGGAGATCTTTGAGCACAATTATTTGAAGCAACACAATTCATCTTCATCCTTGAGCTTCGTTCACCCAATGCTATTGAGCTTATGGCATAACTGATGGATAAACATTTTTATTGCAGTACAAATTTCTATGGGCTACTCTGCAATTTTTGGCCTAGGTTTTTCTCAGATCCCTACAACTAGTAAAAGTCTATTGTTGTATCAGTTGTAGCATCAAAGGATGGTCTATTGTAGCCATTTGTAGCCTGGACACTTTTGATTTTGAATTATTGCATAAGGTTTTGGTCTCTGTACTGAGCATTAATCATTGAAGATCATAAGGTTTAAAGCCCTAAAACACCAATCCTCTTGCATAATTTTTGAAGAGTTCAATTTGTTGAAGTTGATGGAGAAATTGTTATTTTTTTGAACCAAGACATACTGAAGCCTTTTGGATAGTGATCTCTACATCCTAGACTTCTGTTGAGAAGAGGTAAAACCTAACTGACCTACGAACTTGAAGTACTGAGGTAGATTGAAAGTCAAAATCATGACGAAATTTTGAAGTGTGGATGTTTGGTAATTTAATTAACCTTAAATTACTTGCATAAATGATCATCTAGGGCTAGTAAGCCAATGAAGTGTAAGCGCATTGTATGTGCTAGAAGTCCTTGGTTATTCACACCAATTCTAAATTAAGCTGAGTTATCGAAATATAAATTCCAAATTAAGTTATTGAAATGCACACGAGTAAAACAACTATTCCTAGAAAATAAAATGATCACATTCTTTGATAAAAAACTACTTATAGAGGCTAGCAAAAGTGTGTGGGAACCTGGTCTTGTCAGAGAAAGACTGCAATGTCAAGATGAATGGTTGTAATCTCTCTTTGATATTAATATATACAAATATCGGAGGAGAAAAAAGGGGAGGAGGAGGTAGTCTGAAAAGGGTTAGGTTCTGCTGTAATGGATGGTGACATGAGGACCCCCTACTCACCCCACCTACTTGCTAGCTGTCAACGCCTACTCCCTTCTTCGGATGCATCACCTCCGGCGGTTCCCAGTGTCCATCTATCGTTGAACACTCTGTAACAGCGTTGTTACCGCCTCCTCCCCGTTTCATTGTGTATCTAACCGATTTCTGATACCCTACATGCGGTGACGGTTACAATGGTCCTGGAGGCAGCTAGCGGAGATGACATTGGAACAGATATGGAACTTGACCTAGTAGACTACTCGGAAGACCTGTTGGAGAATGTCAATATCTGACAAACTCCTCGCTTCGCCGCAGACGACATCCTGCCTTTCTGTTGCGACCTGTCGGCAACCATTGAGGGCCTTCCTTCCATTTATGGACCTTCCTGCTCCACTGTCACTTTCTCAGAGCCTCCTTCGACCTGGCCGTTTCCTCCCTCGCCGCCGCAGTGTCTTTTGCCTTCCATTTTTCTCACTGCTTTCCTACACTCAAACCCTGAGGCGGCTAGCTCTCAAACCCCCCTCTCATCTCACCTTGGTGAATCTTCATCCAACCTTCTGAGAGCTCACACTCCGACCCATGAAATACCACAAGTTCTGGTTCCTGAGGCACATCCATCTGGCAGTTACGCGGCGGTACCCCCTCTCTTGGAATCGATCCGAGTGGTCGAACTCCCTCGCCCTGAAACCCTGGACCCAAACCCTAACCAACTAGGGGATACTACAGAAGACCCTGAAGTTCCAACGCAGAGAGGAAAGAAGAGAAAGTGCTTCAAGGTTATAAGTGAGGACGTCATTCTCAGACTTAGGGAGGACATTCAGTGGGGTGACACCATGGACACGACAGACCGAGTTCTGGTAGGGAGAATTCGCGGTCGAAGCTATACAATGTCTAGACTTAAGATATGGGCCTTAGAGGTTTGGGGACAACACTTGACGGATCTCCCAACCGTTCAAACATTCGTTAGAGGATGTTTTGCTCTGTGTTTTTCCAGAGCCGAGCACACAAACTGGGCCTTGTCGTCTTTCTAGCATTTCGAGCATGCACCATTTCTCCTCCGGCGACGGAACCCTATTTTCGACCCCACAAAAGAGAAGATAGGAGTCGAGCCTATATGGGTTCAGCTACCTGGACTTCCTCTACAATTCTGGTCAGAGGATATCTTCCGTTGTATAGGAAATACGCTGGGCACCTATCTAGACCATGATAGAACATACCTAGCATAAGGTATAATGGCATATGCCAAAATTCTGGTTCACTTGGATACTCAGGGAGGTCTTCAGGAGCACATTAATTTACAGTGGAAATCCTTCTCTCGTAAGAAAAACCTAGACTACGAAGGTGTCCCCTTTTGTTGCAGACGTTGTCACAAGGTGGGATACCTGTACAAAGACTATCCACTAAATAAGAAGGAAAAGGTAGGAGAAAGGGAGGACACAATTTAGAACAATACTCAAGCTCAGAAAAGCCCCTCTAAGGGGGAAGAGGTTGCAAATTGGGCACAATCACATGCATTACCTGTGCCCTCAAAAGAGACCAGGAAAAGGCGGGGAAATGCACCCATCAGAGCACCCTCTCCACCTCTCACCAGAGATAGGGCAACTGTTGAGGCAGTGTTCTCCATGGGTATGTCGACTACAAACTCCTTCTCTGTTTACTCAAATGCATCTCTGCACAGCATTGAATCTTGTCATGAACAATTCATTTCAGTTCAGTCTTCCTCTCACACCTTCATCCCCCCTAAGGCCGTGGAATGCCCTATCAAACCCCCCTCCCCCACCTTCTCCTGCACTCAACCCTCTTTCCCTAAACATCCTCCCCAAAATCCCCAACTACATGATCCTCTCTCTCTTTCCAGCTCTCTTCCTTTCAGATATCCCACCAGAGCTAGGTTTCGCTCGTAGGTCCCTGACTCTTTGGGTATTGGACTCATCACCTCTCCTCCACCTCTAAAATCGGCTAGAGGCAGACTATCCTCCCTATCCAAAGCCAAGGTACAAGCAGGAGAAGAGATTGCTTCAGGAAAACAACAGGCCATTGACCGAGTACTTAGAGCAGTGAATACCCAGGAGGCTCCTCCCCCATGAAACTCCTCTCCTTCAATTGTAGAGGGTTGGCTAGTCCAGCAAAAAAATTAGCCATGAGGAGACTGCTCTTAGCGGAACCTGTTAACATTCTCTTTTTGCAAGAAACCCTAGGTCAGGGGAGTGTCATTACCCACCTCCTGGAAACCTGGCTATCTGGTTGGACTTTCCATTCCCTCGATGCATCAAGGAGGTCTGGGGGGCTGGTGTTAGGAGTTAATAATCGATCTATCAAAATATGTAATGTGTGGGGGAGTTCGGGGCATATAGGAGCTGACATATACTCATTTGAACTAGATATCGAGCTCAGGATCATTAATAGATATGGCCCCTATCATAACAGGCAAGAGTTTTGGAGCAGACTCCTTGAATCTCACATTCTTCAAAAGGATAATCTTGTCCTAGGGGGGGGGGGGATCTAAACTTCTCCATCGGATTTGCAGAATCATGGGGTCATAATGCCCAAAGGGATATCCTCTCAGATTTTTTCAAGGCCAAACTGGAGAATCACAATCTCATAGACATCCCCTCCCCAAAAACACTGCCCACTTGGAGGAATAATAGAGTAGGAGCAGACAATGTCTCTAGAAGACTTGATAGATATCTCATTAAGGAGCATATGTTAACCTTGAGCCCGAGAAATAGATAGTGGGTGGGCTCTGGAGGAATATCAAACCATAGGCGGATCTACTTGGAAAACAGAGGAGGTATGAACAAGCCTAAAGGTCCTTTCAAATTTAATGTAGCCTAGCCGAGGGATGCTGAATACATCCATCTTGTCACAAATTACTAGAGAAATCATCCCCTAGAGGCAGAAGGGACTATGTCGGAAGGTTTTGCAAAAAAACTTAAAGAACTCAAGAGCCTCTCTAAGAAATGGGCTCATAAGAAGAGGAAGAAGGAAGACCATACTCTCAAACAATCAGAAGAAGCCATCGAGAAGTATGAAAATGACCATGAAGGAATACTCTCCTCCCTTGAGCACAAAGAGAAAATAACCTCTCTGCTGGCCAAGAGAAACCAAATCCCGAAGAACAGAGAAGAGAGCTAGAGGTTGAGAAGCAGATCCATCTGGGTGAAGGAAGGAGATGACAATACCAAGTTCTACCATAAATTTGAAAACGGGAGGAAAGCTATCAATACTATTTGGAAACTTTTAGATGAGTATGGAGAACCTGTGAACACCTTCCCCCGACTAGCAACTATGGCCTCTGCCCATTTCTGTAACATTTATAAGTTGCCACCAAATGCCACCTTGGGAGATATAATGAAGACATCCCATCTATTCCCAAGGTTTGTAGACAAAGATGAAAGTGGGGATTTGATTAAAGAGGTCTCCCTGAAGGAACTGGAGGACACTCTCAAATGGTTCAAACGAGATAAAAGCCCTGGCCCGGATGGCTAGACTGTGGAATTCTATCTGAATTTTTTTGAAATCCTGGGGGAGGACCTATTACAAGTTATAGAGGAATGCAGAACCTATGGAAGAATGTATGAGGCCTTCAATACAACCTTTATCACCCTTATTCCCAAATGAGACAATCCCACATATTTTAATGACTTCCAGCCCATATCCTTATGTAATTGTATCTACAAGATCATCTCCAAGATCATAGCAAATCGACTTCGGCCAATCTTATCCAACCATATATCACTTGAACAATTTGCATTTTTACAGAATAGACAAACACATGAAGCGGTCGGAACGACACAAGAGATCCTACATTCTATCGAGACACACAAACTGAAGGGCATGGTCTTGAAAGTTGACCTCTCAAAAGCCTTTGATATAGTCAACTGGCTATACCTTAGAATGCTCTTAACACATTTGGGTTTTCCTTTTGAATTCATAAGATGGATTATGAACTGTATCACCAATGTATCATATAATGTCCTGGTAAACGATGCGGCCTCACCTTTCTTCCATTCTTAAAGAGGCCTCAGGCAAGGATGTCCATTGTCCCCACTCCTCTTCTTACTCATCATGGAAGGTCTCAGTTTCTTGATAAAGGAAGAACATCAAAGAGGCAGGCTTAGGGGGATCCGAATCACTGAAGAATGCACATTAACACACTTGCTCTTTGTGGACGATGTGTTACTTTTCCTAAATGGGAGTATAGAAGATGTGACTGCACTTCTCAATACGTTCACTATATTCCATGTAGCCACTAGCATGATGGTTAACAATGGGAAATCCTCTCTAACGGCTATAGGATGTACTCCATACGAGGTCCAGTATGCCTTGAGAAGATTCCCCTATAACCTACTGAATCTGGACGAGGGATTAAAATATCTGGGCTATCAATTAAAACCACATGGTTATAGGATTGTTGACTGGATCTGGCTCATAACCAAACTAGAGAAAAGGCTAAACATCTGGTATTTAATATATTTTATCAAGAGCAGGAAAAATGATACTCATAAAAGTAGTGCTGGAAGCAACTCCAGTCTATTGGATGACTTTAGCATGGATTCCTAAAGGAATACTATCCAGAATCAAAAACCTATGCTGCAGGTTCTTGTGGAGAGGAAACCAACCCGGAAGGATCTTTGCCTGGACAAACTGAGACTCTTTGGCACTCCCAAACAAGTGGGGAGGATGGGGTATAAAAATATTAGACTCCTTGTCCACAGCCATGGCGGCCAAACTAGGGTGGCAGCTAGTCTTGTCCTCTAGCCTGTGGACTAAAGTGGCCATATCTAAATACAAAGCTCCATTAAATATTATTGACTGGATTCAACAACCTCAGTGGACATAAGCTATAAAATCTATCATATGGAGCAGTCCTCCAAGCTATGCCCCTTTATCAGGGATGGAATCTCATGGAGAATACAGTCAGGAGAAGCTGTAAAATTATGGATAGACCCCCTGGATTGGGTGTGGGAACACTCACAGACTCCCACAGGAGCTTAGAGCATACCTTACCTCTAGAGCGATCACTCACATTAACCATATAGCAGACAATGGCTACTCTACTTTTTTACAACAAGCTTGGAAATGTTGAAGGACGTTACAGATCCCTTGACAATGGCAGCAACATTGGAAGGAATACACGGGGGCACTCACAGAATCTCATATCAGGATATAGGAAGGGGAGGATGAGCTTATTTGGGCTCTTGCAAAGCACGAGAAATACTCACCTAAGGAGGGATACATAGCTCTTATAAACTCTCTGAAACCTATGTAGAGTGAACCTTGGTGGAGAAACATTTGGAAACTTAAAGCACCACCCAGGTCCAGACTCCTCATGTGGACCATTCTGCGTCATAAAATCCCAATGGGAGAAAACTTGACTAAAAGATCATTTCACGGACCCTTCTGGTGTAGCCTCTGCAAAGAAGACAATGAGACTAGGAATCATCTCTTTCTTACTTGCCCATGCATGAGGGAGCTTTGGAATTCTATCCACTCTCATATACCTTCCCTCCCTAGGTGGCAAGGCACAACCGTTCAGGAAGCTTGGGAGGGATGATGGTCCAATGTATCCTCGGAAAGAGAAAAAAATATCCCTTCACTGACTAGCTGGGCCATTTGGATTGCTCGAAACAGAATCTTATTTCAAAATTCTCCCCCCCACTGGCCGAACATTACCGCACAAATCCTAGCAGATTACCAACAGATATCTGAGGAGGAAACAAACCTAATTCCTAGGCATATCATCCTTGAGAGCATAAACCAATACCTCCCCTAGGCATACTTTGATGGTTCAGCTCAAGACATTGGCTTTGGGGGAGGCGCTGTCCTCCACATTACAAAAAATCATATTTACAAAATACAAATGGGTATGGGTAGAGGGACAAACAATTTTGCTGAGCTTACAGCAACAAAATACACCATACACTTTGCCTTGGAAAAACAATGCAGAAACTTACATCTATTTGGAGATTCAAAAACTATATGCAATTGGATTAACAAAGTTACTATTTGTCATGATTTTTCTCTGAGACACACCATGGAAGAAATTTTCAGACTTATAAATTTATTTGACACATTTACTTGTCAACATATATACAGGGAGAGGAACACAGCAGCCGATCTACTATCTAAGGAAGCAGCGCACAGGGCTATAGGCACTTGGAGCATACTGGTGAAAACTGATGGAACCTTCCATCAATATTATCATAGACCTTTCATAGAGATATCATATTAGTAAAGCTCAATGGGAGCTAAATTAAAGTTTACGCTATATATATCTTTGTGTGTTGTTTTTATATAAATATTTATATGAAGTTTTTATCAAGCAATTTATTTTCACATGACAATTATTTTTTGGTATTCTCTACATAGGGTAAGTACCTAAGTAATTTTTTGAATGATCATAGCTCAGAGCAGTGTCTCCCTGCGTGGAGAACACCTCTATCTAGTTTGAACTCACAAGGATAGGCTTCTAGCCCACAGTACAGTGTATGCCGCTGGCATCTGCAAAATGTATTTTTCCTCATTAATGAAGATTACGACTTTTTCCAAGGGGAAAAAAAAACTACTTATAGAAAACCTCACACTTTGCTTCAAAATAAAATCTCACAACTCTGAATATAAGTAAATCAATCCCACACCTATTGTAAATGAAAATTAATTGCACTCTTATAAAAATTATAACTAATTATGAAATCCACACAACCAATAAAGATCTCAGGCTTATAAATTAATTTCACAATTGTAAAATAAAACTCAACTCATAAAACACACACACTCTTCTATATATATATCTGAAATATGCTTTGTAAGAATCAACTTATTTATCAATATAACACACTCTTGCATAAACTGAATCTCTGCCTAAATATGCTCACACTTGCTCATTTACAAATCACTCATGCTTGAAATATAACCTGCAAACAAATCCTCTGTTTTATGAAATACAATTTTACTCTAAGTACAAACTCACACTATTGCTGTCATTACTATTGAACTTAATTCATGTGCATCTATAAACAAAAGAGAAAGTAGTTAAACCATCATAATTTGAATCTAAAAGAAATGAAAAATGCATCTACTCAATTTAACAGAAAGCTTATGAAATTACACAGAAACTCTATCTACTGAAGACAAATAAAAATCCTTATTGCTCAAGGGGACCCTCCATGAGAAGCGGGTAATCAGGCTATCGATCAAGCAATGAACTATGCATTGGAAATGAAAAGGTTCTTCATAAACTGAATTAAAAACAAAGTTTTAAGTCTTCACTATGCATATATAAAATCACTGTGTTTATGTTTGCTGCGAGGTCTTTTATAAAGCCTGTATCATTAAATGTTCAGAGTTCTATGCCTAACCTTGCTAAAAAAATGCGAAAATTAACTATGAAAGGATAACATAACAAAATTCGCTCACAAATAAAATCATGAGGCGTATATCTCGTTTCTTTGTCGTTTGTTATCGCTGACAGAGTTGACTTTATCCTTGACCATGTATTTGGAAACTTCGTTTATCAATCTGGTTCATGGCTGTAGGAGGGAATCATTGAGTAAATTGATCAGCATATTTCCATATATTTTTCTCTCCTATTGGCACCTTGGAACCTATCAAACCATGGACTTGGCTGCAAAATTAGACAATAGCCATAGAATCATCCCAATTCGGTAACTAAAGCAAATATTAGACTAACAATAAAGAACATTATCAACTTATGAAATATAAGACAATTATATACCTACCATGCCATAATTCTTGTGATTTGATTCCCATTGAGTGATTATGATGGTCAAATAAGAATAAGATAGGTGAAAAAGGGTGTCAAAAAGAAACAATTATGAGGCTCAACATTCTCCCACATGGAGGTCATTGCATGTCCTCATGTGTTGCTGGTTGGGGCCTGACCCAGGTTCGAAGGTGATTTAGCGAAACAAATCCCGATACTACTGGCCCTTTTGGCAACAGTCAACGGAGCATGGACCAAGGTCTCACCCGAAGTAGTATGGGAGGGTGCTAGAACTAGGTTTCCGCACCTTGGGGATGTTTGAGGAGTTCAAGTGGGCCGCAGTTCGACCCTATGCGCACATAGCTACGCGCACTTCCCTGTACCTCGTAGCCTGAAATACTGCCTTCACGCAACCGTACTTGGGGGCCGAACAATGTTATGACCCAAGTCCTTAATAATCATCCAATATTAGTTGATTAACTTAGCTTATTTGTATGCCTTCATTTATACTTAACAATATTCACAATTCATACAAGTGCGTGTAGTAAATAAAAAATATAATTGCAAATGATATCAAACATGTAATAACTCAAAACATATGCACAAAATTGGTAACAAAACCTTTCTTTATTAATCTCTTCTCTGGTACAGACTCAACTCTACCTTGCGCACTCAAATGCGGGGGTCCGCGCACTCAGCTACGGACTCTACTAGGCCTCTGCGCACTCAGCTGCAGAGCCTCTTCCTACTACTATGACCCAAGACACACTTAGATTATTCTTCTATGCTTCACTATCTCATTCTATCCATTAGATTCTATCCTCATCATCATATCTTTACAACTTAGAGCCTCGCTCTATTTATACAATCCCATGGTTCGCGGACCATGGGTAGGCTGACATTACATTCAAACTTAGGGCGGACATCCCTATGAATCTAATATACATTTCTCGCCCGCAATTCACATAGTTTTACAATAATATCACTCAAAACTTGGGCTTTGAGCCCCAAAACATGCTGTGGGGGGATTCCATGCCCAACAGGTTCCCAACACAAACATTGTGACTTGCCCTCGAGTCACTCTGTCGGTGCGACGATCTTGGCACAAAGTCCCTCCCACTAGTCTCGAACAATCCTGATGTTCGCAGCACATTGAGCTACTGCTTGTTGAACCTGCTACAAATGTTCTTCTGAGACCTTCGTGTCTGAATTGTGTCCTTACATCTGTACCGACATCTGTTGCGTATGTTTATAGTCCCGCGCCCTTGTTTGGCTCCTCGGGTTGCGAAGACCATGATTTGGCCGGTTAGTCAGATAGCCAGCCCACCCATGTAGGGCTTCAAGAGGCTGCCATTTACTTTGCTTGGGAAAGGTTCTCCATTTAGTTTGACTAGCTGGACCGCGCCTCCGTCTGTGACCTCCTTGACCACGTATGGTCCTAGCCAATGCATTTTGATTTTCCCTAAAATTTTTCAAACTTACTATCATACAACAACACTAAGTCATTTACCTTGAAGGTGCACAACTTGATATGGCGGTCGTGCCAGGCTTTTTCACGCTGTTTTTGTACCTGCTGATGAAATCCAGCCAAAAACCCTTCTTCCTCAAGTTCTTCTAATTGCGCGAGCCTTTCCTCCAGAGTTTCGCTGTCCATCATCCTAGTGAGCATTGCTATTCGCAGACTAGGTACGATATATGCCATCGACATGACAACTTCTACACCATAAAATAACCAAAAAGGTATTTGTCACGTCAGTTTCTTGTACGTTATCCTGTAAGCCCATAGCACGGTAGGTACACGCAGATCCCAATCGTTCTGCTATGCGTTGCACACTTTAGTCAGCGCAATCTCCAATGTTTTGTTGAAAGCTTCTACAGTCCCATTGGCTTGTTGATGGTATGATGTACTTTTCTAATGATACACCTAGAATTATTCTATGAGCGCGCTGATAGTTCCGTTCATGAAATGTGTTACATGATCACTCATTAATATTTTCAGACAACCAATTGCGTCAACACGTTTTCAAACAAAAACTTCGCAGCCGTGCAGTGTTTAACCGACTGCGCTTCCACCCAACGTGTCAGATACTCCATTACGGTGATGATGTAGCGTGTGCCCATCTTTCCCTGAGATTTGATCGGTCCCACAAAGTTGATTGCCCATTTTTCGAACGGATACAGCGTCATTTGTGGATTTAATGGCATCTTGTCCCTTCGCAATGGTTTTCTAGTCCTTTGACATATATCGCAGGCCTTACAGTGTGCTTTCGAATCCTCATGCAGGGTTGGCCACCACAACTCTGCGCGGAGAATATTTTGTGCAGTTGCTCGTCCTGCACAGTGTCCTCCTGCAGCGCCCCATGTGCTTCTGCGAGGATCTGACTTCATTCAAATTCAGTTACATATCTTCGCAATATCTCATCATTTTCCATTTTGTATAGGTGCCCCGCGATGACAGAAAAATCTGCGACGCACACCACCAATTCCTTCTTCTGTTGGACGGAGTATTCCTTCGACGCAATCCATGTTGTCAGAAAATGGATTATATCTTCGAAGTGCCTGTCCACGAAGCACACTGCAAAGAACTGTGCATCAAGTAATCCTTCCTCTAGAGTAGAGGGTTCCTCGCCCGTCTCAATGCATGATAAATGATCTGGTCCTGCATTTAGGCGTCTTGGCTTTACTACGACCTCAAAATCATATTCTTGGAATAGTAAGAGCCACCTACATATGCATCCCCCCCCCAACACAAGCTTATTGACCAGGTATTTCAGCGCGGAATGGTCCGTATACATCTTGAAATGTCCTTTGAGCAAATAGTGTCGGTATTTTTGGAGCGCGTACACCATCGCCAACCCCTCGCGCTCGATGGTGGAATATTTCTTCTTTGCTTTGGACAACCTCTGACTTGCAAACGCGATAGGGTGATCCAAGCCTTTCTCGCCTTCCTGTATGAGCACTGCTCCCAGCACGATACACGAGGCATCAACATGGACATGAAACTCCACATCCCATTTTGGGAAGACTAGCATTGGAGCGGAGGCTAATTTCCCCTTTAGGACATCCAAAATTTTCATGCAATCGTCATTCCAGCAAAATGTAACATCCTTTTTCAATAGTTTTTCCATTGGCTTGGTGATTTGGGCATAGCTCTTGATAAGCTTTCTGTAGTATCCAATGTGTCCCAAGGTAGCACGCACTTGTTTAACACTTTGCGGTGCTTCCAAATTTAAAATAATGAAAATATTCGCAGGGTCCACCATTAGTCCCTGTTTGCAGACCACATGTCCCAACAAGTCCCCAAAGGGAACAAGGAATGTGCATTTCTTAAGGTTCAACGCAATCTGGTGTCGTTCGCAAGTATCCAGCATCAAGCGTAAGCTTGCTACATGGTGCTTAACTAATCCAAAGATAGTCCAATCATCTAGATAGAACTCCAAGAACTTGTGTATGTATTCTTTGAACGCAGCGACAATGATGCGCGAAAAGATGGCTAGTGCGTTCTTCAATCCAAACAGCATAACGGTGTATTCAAAGCAGCCCCATTCTGTTGCGAAGGTCGTTTTGCTCCTGTCTTCCGGCGTGATCATGATTTGATGGTACCTTGAGAACCCATCCGTGAACAAGTATGCTTCCTAGCTGCCAACATTTTCCAATACTTCATCTATGAACGGTGTCGGGAATAGGCCATGTACACAAGCATCGTTCAACTTTGAGGTCCAGGCATATTCTTATTTTTCCCTTCTACTTTTTCTCCTATACTACCATAGGACTTACCTAGTCGGATTCTTCCACTGGCTGAATAATTCTGTCTACGAGCATCTTTTCTAATTCTACGCGAAACTTTTCCTTATATTTCAGATTCAAGTGGTAAGGCCTGTGCTTAACCAGCTTCGCGTTAGGTTTCAAGGTGATCTTCATCATCCCTAAGTTGCCAACGATCCCTTTTAAATCCGTAATTTTGGTTGGGAATAAGCCTTGGTATTTGCGGAGTAACTCAACGACCTTATCCATTGTGGCATCATCCCAATAGTCTCCAAGCATTGCATACTTTGGTTCCGCCTCTATTCCAATGTTTACTTGCTTCGTTTTTAGCGGTGTGGTGATGTCGGGATTCTCAATCAATGGTCCTCGAACCTCGTGACAACCTTCTGTTTCTATAATGTTAATATTTCGTGGGTCCTCATCATCCTCCTCAATATTTACATTGTAACACTCCAGCGCGCAACTCAGCTGTGTTGCCCATTCTGGTTGAATCACTTCCATTGGCTCTTGGGGTATTTTGAAGATAGTTGTTTTTACTGCTTTTAGCGCATCATCAACAGTATCCCACCAACAATCTTCAAACGCGAAGGTTAGTGGGAATCCTTTGTGCAAGATATCCCATTCGCTCGTGCCATGGCGGAGCTCTGTCTCAGTATACTAATTCATGGGTATGACATCCAGAGTATGACAGAACAAATGTACCCATTCTGGTTGTGGCTCTTCCCCGTAGACCTTGGTCCATTTCGCGAGGTGTGTACGTGGATCACCCCGTCCGTCATACTTGTCTGCTATCTGTATCTGCGATTTCCCAAATCATAGGCACATCATCCTTCTGCATTCGCGCGACTCCTCAAAGCTTCTTTGATGCGTACCCCACCACCTTGCGGGCGTAGCGCGCAATGCTCATTTCAGAGCATCAAACCGTTGCTGTTCAGGTACTGTGCTTTCAAATTTGTTCAGGAATTCATCCACCGCTGTCAACCCATCATACATAGGTAGATCCCTTACCTATGTTGTCATGCATCGCAATAATCTTACTATCAAGTTGCAATTGAGCATGGTTACCTCGTGCAACCGGTTCTACCATCGTTCTGTTTCCTCATCCAAATCTGATGTGCAAGAGCTTTCGCGCTTCCACGAAATCCTGCCATCCACTCTAGGATTAACCCAATCCTGTTCCCGAGCGATTATGTTGTAGACACAGTCTAGCTTGTTGTCACTCTCGTCATTGCACATTGGCTCTGTGTAGCACGCTCCTTTCACAGGGTCTAAATGTACCACTACGCGCAGTGCCTTTTTCTCAAAAATCATTTTGTGTTTCTTTAGGTTTATCACTCCGTTCATATCAGTGGCACAATCTATTCCCAGTAGCATGGGATAGGGATTGTTGTCATCGAGAATCTATATCACTTTGAAATCTGCAAGTGCGCTTGCACCTTCGATGTCTACTGTTATCCCCTGCAATATTCCCATCGGTAGGATATTCTTCTAGTTCGCCATTCATAATTGAATAGGGGACCATTGTAATGTGGGTCTGCCCATGTGCTCCCAAGTCTTCTTTGGAAATACATTCGCGTTCGATCCTAAATCCATAATCACTTGATCCATTTCATATTCTCTGATTTGCGCAATCAATCTCATTTCTCTTCCTGTTCACGATGTATGTTTCCCAAGCTTCCGGACTATGCGTAGTTCTCCCGACCCAATGCACCTAGTGATAAGATCCTGCAGTCCCTTCATAGCCTCGTTGTCGTGCAACAACTTCATACATGTCTCCAGAAAGGTAGTGAGCTTTGAAGGATCCATCTCCGGCTCTAGTTGATCTTTACTACCTGAAGTGGAGGCCTCTGTGAAGCTCTTCTTAGCTTCCATGAATGTCTCCTTCGCGCGCTCCAAATCAAATTCAGGTTCCTTTGTAGGAGCCTTGCGAACCCACGCACTTTCTTCAGGCTACTTACCTTTTTCATCTCTTATCATGACACCACTTCGAAGCATGATGTTTACATTTGGTTCCTCTTTGCGCAGCTCAGACCTCATCATTTGCAAAATCTGAGTCTGGGGAGGCTGGAGTATCCCTTTATCGTGCAACCTCGCTATCAGTGTAGGGTAGTCCTCTGTCTCATGATAAAACTGAGTACAATATAAACATGATGCACTCGTCGGATTTGTACAATCGCGGGCATAATGCCCTGGCCCTTCGCAATTGTAACAAATCAGTTGTCCACAACCCCTTCCTGGCCCCATTCCACCTCGACCTTGTCCGCGCCCCTGAAATCCAGTGTGCTCCATCCATGCATTTGGATCTAAGGCTCGCGTTTCGGTCTGTACTTTGTAGGTAGGAGTCTGATCCATCATCAACTCGTAACTTCTGTAGATGGGTTCATCATGGCCTACCAACCTGCAGAAGTTACAAAACAATCGCTGGAACGTCTGCGTATACTTCTGTAATAGATGACAATTATCCGTAGCATGTTTTCCTCCTATTTAACAAATCACGCTCTATAATGCAGGCACCGCACTCGGTCCTGCTTGTGCCTCTGGTCGTAATGGCATTGGCCCTCCTGTCACTAGGTAGTTTGCGAAGACTAGACAATGGTCCTTCTCATGCCCCTGGCCTTTGCATTTTATGCACCATACCTCCTCACGCATCTTTGGCCAAGTTGCCTTGTCCTGTTTCAAACTCTACATTTCCAGACACAAATTTTGCAGTTGCATGTGGATTTGTTGGACTCCTAGGCCAGGATCTTGTATTGGGGTCTCATGTAGTCTCATTGCAATCTCCAAATCTTCGACCTGGGTGGATAACTTCTGCTGTGATAACGCCGTCCTTAAATGCGGCATTAGTGATGCTAGAAACCATGCGCGATGCTACCTATCCATCAAGGTCATGTTGGCTTCGCGAATCATACTCTTTAATCTCTGATCTAGATCCCATGGGGTCTCGCCTGGAAGCATCACAATTTCCTTAAACCCGATAATCAATTGTCTCCTATTTTGGCCTGCTAAATTCCCTTTTCAGCGCAACCTGGATATCTGCGATCCCCGTGTTTTGATGGTCATTAGAATGCTTAATGTACCATGTTAGTGTGCGATCCTATAACACGCTTATTAGCGTTGCCTTCTTTACATTGTCATCCACAACTCCTTGTGCTTCCCATATGGCCTTTACCATGAACCAAAATTGGTTTGGATCTTCGTTCCCTACTCCACTGTATACCGACAATTTTATCGCGCTTGCCATATTGAACTATGGTGGTGGCGGAGGTGGTGTGGGTGGAGATGGAGGTGAATATGGTGAGATTGGTGGTGGTGTAGGTGGATGTGGTATGCGCAGACTTCGCTGCCTTATTAGACTGATTGCGCTTCTCGGAGAAACTTTCGCGAGCTCTTCCTCACTTTCCCGCCGAGACGAAATCAAGGGGCTATTTTCTGTTTCTGTGCTACCCTCGTTTCTATAGATCCTCCCACTTCGCGTAGCCCCAAACATCAATTTATTCACATAACCTGCTTTTCACACAATAGAATTTTAATCCAAGTGTTCAAAGATTTATTGTACTTACCTCGCGGTCCTTTGAGGAAGCGCCATTCTGCCTCGTTGTAGCTGAATTTCGTGTCTACCACAAACTCGGTGATAAATCCTCCTATAATTCGATCGAGTCAATAATACACAATGCGCGTGATCTTATATTCCGATGCTTTTAGTTTGCGCACCAATTCTGGAGTCCACACAATCGATTTGTCGAGCCTACACCTTCCCTGACTATCTGCTAGCTTTGCGATCCACTCATACAACTTAGAGGGGAAGGACACAAAGAAAATTTCGTGGATTTCCATATATAAGTAGCACTCTAACCACTGTTCCTTTGATACTTGCAAATTCCTATTTTCTTGTGCTGCGAATTGGTGAATTTTTCTGTCCAACCACCCTTCAATTTCTTTCTTCTTCAGATTCCAGTGACACGACATTAAACATCCCTTACGTAGATCCCAGTCCCGGGAATGGAACCATTTGTTGGTTGGTTGGGGCCTGACCCAGGTTCGGAGGTGATTTAGCCAAACAAATCCCGGTACTACTGGCCCTTTCGACAACAGTTTGTAGAGCGTCGACTGAGGTCTCACCCGAAGTAGTATGGGAGGGTGGTAGAACCAAGTTTATGCACCCTGGGGATGTCTGAGGAGTTCAAGTGGTCCGTAGTTCGACCCTGTGTGCACATCGCTACGCGCACTTCCTTGTACCTTGCAGCTTGAGATACTGCCTTTTCACAACCCTACTCGGGGGTCGAACAATGTTATT
Source organism: Pinus taeda (assembly GCA_000404065.3). Taxonomy (NCBI): domain Eukaryota; kingdom Viridiplantae; phylum Streptophyta; class Pinopsida; order Pinales; family Pinaceae; genus Pinus; species Pinus taeda. Next base: position 41,578 of record APFE031605240.1, on the reverse strand, counting down.
ACCCAAGTCCTTACTAATCATCCAATATTAGTTGATTAACTTAGCTTATTTGTATGCCTTCAGTTATAATTAACAATATTCACAATTCACACAAGTGCACGTAGTAAATAAACAATATAATTGCAAATTATATCAAGCATGTAATAACTCAGAACAAATGCACATAATTGGTAACAAAACATTTCTTTATTAATCTTTTCTTTGGTTACAAACTCAACTCTACCCTGCGCACTCAGCTGCGAGGGTCTGCGCACTTAGCTGCGGACTCTACTAGGCCTCTGCGCACTTAGCTGCAGATCCTCTTCCTACTACTACGACCCAAAACACACTTAGATTCTTCTTCTATGCTTTTCTATCTCATTCTATCCATTAGATTCTATCCTCACAATCGTATCTTTATAGCTTAGAGCCTCACTCTATTTATACAATCCCATGGTCCGCGGACCATGGGTAGGCCGACATTACATTCAAACTTAGGGCAGACAACCCTATGACTCTAATATACATTTCACACCCACAATTCGTGGAGCTTTACAATAATATCACTCAAAACTTGGGCTTTGAGCCCCAAAACATGATGTGGGGGGATTCCATGCCCAACATCTTGAAAAAAGTCAAGACTAATAACATTTCTTTGTCACTGTACTCCTTCAAAAACTTGAGTCAGAACATCCAAGTTTGTTTTCTTTATCTTATTCGTAGCAACTGCTATCCCGAGCTTCTTCATCAAAAATTTGTATTTCAAACTTATGACCTTCCTCTTGAGAGACTCATTCTTTTCCTTTAGCTTTTTATTCTTATCATATCACAGAGCAAGATGTAAGAGAATGTTGTCATTTTGTGTCCTTTGTATTTCATTATGCATTTTCAATGTTTCATGTTCTTACTTTAAGTCTCTATTTAGTGTCTCCATTTCAAAAATTTCTTGTTTGAGAGTATTCACAATTGGAGGTTCTTGTGGACTATCAAACTGAATTCCTTGATTTGAGGATGTAGTGGCCTTTTCTGTAGCTTTTTTCTCCAGAGACTCAATGTATTCATATATCTCTTGTTGGACTAGGTCAATCTTTGGTGTTCTTCTCATTGTATTAGCAATTGGTGACAAAAATGGTGATGGAACTATAAGCAATGGAATCTTCAGTTATTCATCTTCCTCCAAATTGACAAACTCTACAGATTGTTAAGATGATTCCTTTATTGATTTGTTGAGTCCGACACTTCTCGTAACAATAGATGAAGTTTTAGTAAAAAGAGTTTTCTTTTGAAATTTTGCTTGTTCAGTCTTTGCCTGTTCCATTTCCTCTGATTTCTGTTTGGGTGTATTTTCTTCTTTTTCACTAGCTTTCTTTCTTCTAACACCTTTCTTCTTTATATTTTCTAAACATTTACAAGGGAAATTTCATCTTCTAAATGTTGCTATGGTTGTGGAAGTGGGTTATGAGTAGGGTTTTTAGACAATTTTCTTCTGTTTCTCTTTACCTTAATGCTACTAGGTTCTTCTTGCTCTATTTCCTTAACGATTTCTGATTAGAAAACTCTCCCAGCTATCTCCTAGTTTCTTAAGATGGGCTTCAATAAGAATTTTTACAAGACCATGATGATACATAGTATTTTCAATGAACTATATTTTTCTTTGAGTATTTCCAGACATCTTCCTCAAACTATTAAGTAGAAAATAGGGTAAATTGATTTCATTTCCTTTAAGAAAGTGCATCATTAAACATACATGGTAGAAAAACATGCTACCAAATCTATCTTCAGAAGTAATGAACTTTTGAATAAGTAACAATAAATTCCTCCATTTACTTTTGAGAGATGTATTGGAATACCCTTTTTAGAGATAGTAATATCAATACCTGGGTTTTTAGAAATGTTTTCCATTCATTTCCTTAAATTCCCTTATTTTTGAACCACATCTCACCAACCCTGGGTAGTTCAGTTACTTCGGTCATGAAGGATTCAATCACCACTATTTTGATGTCCCTCATTTTTGCTTCAATTCCATCGAAGGCTCGGGAAGAAGACTTGGTTACCTCTTTGTCATAACCATCAAATTTTTCTATAAAATCTAACCATTGCTCTTGCTGTAGCATTTGCTTGACCTGTGGGTACCATTCCATAAACTTCTTTCCATTTTGCTATGTTCTAACAATGACTCCCATGTTGGTGAAGTTTTACTCCGAAATTTCTTCTTTGACAGGGTTTTGGAATGATATATTTTTCAGAAATATGAGTATGGATGAGAGTGAAATGGTAAATGATTAAAATGGCTCTTGAGAAAATTGAGTATGAATGGATATGAGTGAGCGGAATTATCAATGAAATAGGGTTTCAAAAATGAAATGTTTGCGTAATGATGAATGGAAAATGGTTTTTTTTGGCTAACTTCATTGATATGACATGATATTTATAACTCAGTCCGAAGTAATCATTATTTTGAATGGCAATACAATGTCTATATTATTTCATAATCTAATGTTTTTACCTTTATTATTAAATCCAATATTTATATACCTTCAAATTTTTTATTCTAATACTTGTTTGTTCTTTTTGAATTGTCCTCAAGTGCTTTCAATTGTAGGTTTGATCATTCCATTTTGCTAGAATCTTCAATTATCTCAGTTAGTGATTCATTTCAATACCAGTTGTAGAATTTTGTCACAGTCACAGACTCTCAACAATTCTGTAGCTACTTATTTTGAAAAGAAAAAGAAGAATATAAAGAAAATGGAGATTAGAATAGGTTTGAAAAATAAAATTTAGGGTGCCAATAATTTATGGTTTTCATCCTAAATTTTCTGTATAAACATGCCAACAAAGTTGGTTTTCATGTTTATAAAATTTTATTATTTTTATTATTATTATTTTTTTGAAGAAAACAAAAAGCTTTTAAAATCAAGTTAAAGAGGAAGGAAAATCCTTCCTAATCATCTTCAAATCAATATTGTCTTACAGGTTTTTAACAAATTCCTCCTTTGTCAATGGCTTGTGATAAATTCTCAATCAAAGACCATTTACAAGGAAGGTCACTCTTTCTTCATCAATGGTTTTGATCCCAACTACACCATTATCAAAGACAATTTCAATCTAATAAGGCCCAAGCCAATGAGTTTCAAATTTTCCTTGAAAATCCTTAAAATTTGAGTCAAAAAGTAATGCCAATCTCTTGGCTGAAATTTTCTCTCCTTTATGTACTTGTCATGCCACCTGGATCTTTGTTGTTTAAATATGTTGGTTCTTTGAATAACATCATGTCTTATCTCTTCTAGTTCATTCAACTGCTCTATTATTTGTTTATGTGCGTCAGATATGTCAAGACCTAATTTAATTGCTGTTTTGAATGTATTTACCTAGAACTCAATAGGAAATAAGACTTTCTTCCCATAAACAAGTTCATAGGGAGTATGTCTTGTAGTGTTTCTCCATGTGGTAAGATATCCCCGTAAAGCTTCTGGAAGGTTTTCTGCCTAGTCTCTTCTATGCAGATGCACAATCTTGGTAAGAATTGCTTCAATTACTTTATTGGTGGATTTCACCTGTCCATTTGCTTGTGGATGATATGGAGTGGACTTACGATGTTTGATTTTATATTCCTCCATTATCTTTTGTACTAACTTGGATGTAAATTGAGTTCCTTGTTCTGTCACAATCTCCCTTGGGACACCAAAACGAGTAAAAATATCCTTGAAAAGAAATGAAACTACAACGTTTTCAGTAGCAAAAGAAAGTGCTTTATCTTCTACCCATTTTGTAACATAATTAGTGCAAACAAGAATGCACCTTTTTTGTTTGGATGGTGGATTATGATGAGCCTAGGTATTACAACAAGAATGCTGCAACTCCAAGCGCTACCAACTTTAATTATCAACCTGCTGTTCGTACAAATTTGGAGGTGACAATGCTATATGCACAAGTAGAAGTTAAGGTCCTCCCTGTTCTCACTGTTCATCTGGTAAGAGACCCCAGGGGTTCCAAGCCAGACATCTATATGGTTAGGAGAAGCATGATTCTTTGATGGAAGAAGAACAAATCTATTCTAAGAGAGAGCTACCCTACTGCAGCAATGAAAAAAAGAACATGTAACGTTAACTCACACCATAACCTAATCAACCAATTAAAAAACTATGCTAAGAAAAATTGCTAAATCAATCACTAACCTAATGCTGCTATTTGAGTTGTAGAAGTAAAGAGCATCAAACTATACTATGGTGCAAGCAAGGAAACTAAATTAAGTTTGCTTTCAAGCGGAAGAGCAGTCGGAGATCGAAATTGGTGAAAAGAGGACATAAGGACGCGGTAGTGCATAGGGATCGTTGGATCGATCAATGAATAGAAGATGGGTGGTGGAGATCTTATCACAGGGGATTAAGTGAATAGATGGATGAACAGGGTTAACGAACATGATGAAAGACGAAGATCTTATCGCAAGGAATTAAGTGAATGGATGGAAAAAAATGGTAACGAAGCAGATGAACGAAGAAGATCTTATTGCGATGAATTAAGTGAATGGATGGATGCATAGGGTAACGAAGAAGATGGATGACAAAGATCTTATCACAGAGATTAAGTCAAGATATGGACGGATAGGGTATCAAAGTAGATGAACGACAGAGATCTTATCACGAGGAATTAAGTGAATAGATGAACGAACAGGGTTAACGAGAGATGAATGACAAAGATCTTATCGCGGAGATTAAGTTAAGATATGGACAAACATGATTAATCAGAGGATGGACGACGGTTATTGTATTGTGGGAAGAAAACATGCGAAAATGATGGAGCGGGTTTTGAAGGCAGTAAGTAGTTTCTCACACGCCCTCAAGGCTATAAGCTGTATTTCTGAATTTCATGTGATTAGCCTAACTGAGCGACATGTAGCACGAGAAAACCACTTTTCTTGCATGCTCTCAAGCTTATAATGGTCATGAAAGAATCTGCGCGAGATTGCGTGATAGTTGTCAGATCAGGGTAGACAAATAAACGGTGGAGATCGGCCAAGCTAGTTGGTGATTGGGTGATGCAATAGCTGTTGGATCAGGCGAGACAGATCAACAGTGGGGATTTAAAGCACATAAAGTAGGTGGAAGACTTCATGCGAGGTGGAAGTTGGATAAACTAATGAATCAGACGGTGATTGGGCAAGTTTGTTGTGGATCAGACGGTGAGGAAATGATTCATGAAGAACGTGCTGAAGGAGGTTTCAAATGAAAACGATAGAAAAACCAGTGACAGTGAACAAGTAGTTGCATCAAACAACAAGCTCTATAGCTCATGCGAGAACCAGAAACCTGTGTTTTTGGGGTTGTTGAAGGGCCTCTTCCTCACTTCATGGTTCAAGAGGGAGGAGGTGAGTCCGAGACACCTGCGGACAACCTTATGGTGATATTTTTCTCCTAGCTAACCTATGAACTGAAAGAAGGCACAAATGGAAGTAAACAAAAGCACAACCTATCTACTCTACACTACTGTAAGCGGAATGAAACTACTTAAGCAAATGAACAGAAAAACCATAAATAATCTACGCTATACTGCTGTAATGAAAATGCAACTACTTAAGCAAATGAACAGAAAACCATGAAGCTACTTAACCAAATGAATAGAACCATAAATCTATGCTAGGATACATGTACAATAAAGAGGATATTTGACTGCTCGGGTTGGGCCCTAACCTAAGAGCTTCAGCCGTCCGAGTTAACTCAGTGTTGGCTCAAAACAGAACTCATCTCTATTATAAAAACCATGGATTACAGAATAAACTATCACAAATCTTGCAACTCAGAAATAAAGTAGAGTTTTACAATAATAATTTGAATCCTACTGAGGTCTTAAGCCTCTCTACTTATAAACTGGTTTCTGTCACTTTCACTTGCTCAACTGTCTTCTAGTCCTCAAAGTGATGGCTTTTTTCACTCCAAGCTGATGGAGGAATATTTGAATGGAGAGGTAGTAAATGAGGAGGATTTACCTCCTACAATTACTCTCCCTTGTCCTATTCAATTTTTTACCAAGGTCTTTGCCACAGTTCCTTGCTTTTATCCTTTATTCCTATATTATATGCACATTAGACCACAAAGCAAAATATCCAACTCTAACTCATCTCATAAACAAAATATAATCAAAAGTATGCAATAGGTTATGAGAATAGCTAGTTTGACTAAGCTAGGAGGTGAATTAAGGCCAATTAAGGCCCATATAATTACCAAATGATGAGGCTCGTCATCACACCCTATTGAAAGTGTTTCTCATCATTTGTGCAACTTAGTCAATGTCCTTCATGGCTCTGGTAGCCTCTCTGACATCCCATGCTTCTGCCGTGGTCTCTTCCTCTTGTTTATAGAAGTTTGCTTTCCTTTCTACTTCTTCCGACTTCCTCTTTTCCTCTTCTTCTTTTATCCCTTCTAGCATCCCTAGGAGTAGTGGTGGACTGAGTTTTAGGCCTATCCAATTGACCTTCAACCTTTGCATTGATTTCTTATACATAGGTGTCCTGTTGAGTGCCTCTCTCAACCTTTGGGAAAAGTGATATTCTCTGATCTTCAAGTTGTGTGGCAGTGTGTTCCATCTCCTTTAGCAGGCATGCATATTATCATCTCTTAGCAGCCTAAACATATCTTCAAAATGTGAAATTGCTTGCTCTTGGGCAGAAAGATACCTAGGTGCCAGTTGAGGATCATTTGCAATTAGATTATGGGTGTTGATTAGGGCCATGGGATTTGATTGTTCAGCTCTGATGAAAAGAGGTTCATTTTTTTCTCTGGCCAATATTATTTTCATCTCTGCAGCCCTTGAATTCTCATGGTTCATCGATGATGCCAAAGCCATTAATTGTAGATCTCCTAGCTTTGCATTAGGATCCCAAATATTCATGTCCGTGAGGGCCATGTTGTGCAAGTAAAACTCAGCCATTTTGGCCTATCCTCTAGTGCACTTTGATCACAAAGATCAATAAACTGTTTGTAGTCTTGAAATGGCATGGTGCCCCTTTTTTCTAGTGTTTTAATCTAAAATTGCAGCCATTGTTCTTTGAGGTAAAGAGCATATGATTTAGCTGGCATCCTACACTAGATGGCCTCCAAGGGGAGGCTGGCCATACATGCTAGTTGGTTTTCCTTTTCCTGTAGCTATCCTCTCAAGGGCCTCTGGAGACACCCTAGGTGACCCCTCCTTGTGTTCTTCCCCTTCTGGAGACACCCTAGGTGACCCCTCCTTGTGTTCTGTTTCAATGTCTTCTTCCTCTTTGATAGAAGGACTAACATCATAGATGAGGTTTTGATGCCATCCCCTATTGGTAAGTCTCTGAAGACTGACCATTCTATAGGGATCCTGAGGTTTTGGAGGGCATCCTCAATGAGGATTCTGATCAAACCATGGTGAGCCAACTGTTGGGAATTCCCTTCCTTTACTTTGTTGCTGAAGTCTATGAGTAATTGCATCAAGAAATAGGGTATGTTGAGTCTTTGGTGAACTGGTGTTTCTACCCCAAATATTGTTCTTCAAGAATCCTAAAATGGTAGCCATAAAAAACACTGTATCTACCCTCATATGAGATATATTTGATGAGTTGGTAGCCTACCTTACTCCATGGGTATGGCAGAATGTCCCTCCTTACTCCATTTTTATCCTTTGTGGGTTCTTCACCTTCTAAAAATAATTTCCCTTTTTCCACTTGACTGTCTGCTTTGTCTTCTTTTCTCCATGCAATTCCCAGGGGAAGTGTGGTGACCCCATTGATGAACTCTGGGGTGAGATCTATAGTGAGCCTTCTAACTATAACAATGGCATGGATTCTGCTGTGTGGAGTGAGGGAATGAGAAAATTCTTGAGAAAATAGAGTTTCTTGTGTATGTAATCCACTAGCTTTTTATAGGACTTCTAGTTCATTTGCTTGTAAATGGGGATGAATTTTTAGATCCCACCTCTTTAGAAAAGTGGCAGTGGACAATTCTCTTGATATTCCCTCTTGAACCCCTCTCTGCCTATCCTGTAGACTGCCTTTGTGTATCCTGTATATTGCTCCTGTAGACTGTTCTTGTAGGAATTCTCTTGTAGAACGATGGAGCCTTGCTTCCAGTGAGTGGCCAGAGTTATGACAGTTACTTGAGTGAGGGAGTTTCAAGGAGGTGGAATGCATGAATGCATGCAAACAATGTTTTGTTTCCCTTTATACCATATCATCATTCCCACTCCTTGTAATCAAATCCCATAGTTGTTAAATCCATAGTTAACCACTTCTTATCCTATTCCTCCTCTGTTCTTTGAGTTGACTGCAGACATGTGTCAGAGGACACCCTTCTTTGTATGTGATGACTAAATGAAGGTGGCCAACTGGTCACCTTTTCACTTACAAACCAACTACCTCTTAACTTTTACAACTTTTGATCAAATGATGCATATGAGTGAGTGAGTGGTATACTTACCTGTGGTCTTGATGCCATGCTTCAGTTTGTTGAGGATAAAAGGTGTTGGGTTGTTCATTTGCTGCATGGTCGTTCTTCTTCTTCCTCTGCTGCCTGCTAATGGTTTATTGTCTTTTGCAGGTGTCTGTGACTGAAGATTTGATGCTACTGTTGATGTGGATCTCCTGGATCATCCTAGTAAATACATTGTAGATGATGATTGATATTCTGTGGGATAGGGTGATGGTAATGGTTGAGGTGATTGGCTAGATCATGTCTAGTATGAATTTTGGGGACCTAACCAATCTGCCATTCAAGGGATCCTGTAGAAAACACAATCTTTACCTGAATTGAAGCAATGAAGTGAAAAACAATGGAATTGATGGAGGGACGAATGGTAAGGAGTGGAGGAGATGAATATATGTGAGGCAGGGTTCCCTTTGGATCTTCTCTTTGCTCCTTGATTGTTTTCCTAACCCACCCACAAATAACAATTATGTCCTTTTTTTAAAATTTAATTTTATTATTATAATTTTTTTTTTGAAAATCACCTAGGCTACCTTAGAGAGGTTTTCACCCTAGATATCTGCCCTAGGTGCCTCAAGGAAGGTTTGCACCCATGGATCTTCTTACTATTTTTCATTTTTTCTCATCCTTTGGCCGCCTCACGAGGCTTTCAACCTAAAGATGGGACTCAGGCACCTCATGGAGGTTTTCACCTGAATCCTTATTATTTTTTCTCTTTTTCAGTGCCCCGATGAGGGAGGAGCTGGAACTTGCTCCACCATCATCACTGTCTTATTGATATTGTCAATGAACTCTTGTTTTGATAAAGGCCTCTTATACATTTCAAACGGTGTCCATTAACTAGCAATGGAATGACTTCTTCATCTATAGTTCTGATTTGCACTGAACCATTGTCATGACATCTTTCCACCACATAAGATCTGAGCCATCTTGTCCTTAGCTTGCCCTTGAGGTATTTATACCTAGAATCATATAACAATGCCCAGTCTCCCTCTTGAAATTGCTTCTCCTTAATATGTTTGTCATGCCAAATCTTCCTTTGAAGCTGAACTATATCTGTATGTAGGAGGGCCTGCATTTTGAATTCATCCAAGCCATTCAAATGGAACACTCTTTCTTTTTGTGCATGACTGAGATCCAAATCTAGTTGGGATGCCATCCTCAATGTGTTATATTCAAACTCAATGGACAACAAAGCCTTTTTCCCATAGACTAGCTCATAGGGTGTAAATCCAGTGATGGTCTTCCATGTTGTATTATAGGCCCAGGCAGCCTCAACTAGTCTCTCTTCCCAATCCTTCTTGTTGCGGCTCACTACCTTGGTTAAGATGTTCTCCAGTTCCTTGTTTCTCACCTCCACATGCCCATTAGCTTGTGGATGATAAGGAGTGGTTTTCCTATGCTTGATTTTGTGATGGCTGAGCAGTTCTTCAATCATGCTGGAGGTAAACTCGCTGCCTTGGTCTGTGAATAGCTCTCTAGGGTACCCAAATTTGTAGAATACATTCTCCCTTAGGAACTCAGCCACCTTCTCTTCTATTGCTGCCTTAATTGCCTTGGTTTCAGCCCACTTAGTCAAATAATTAGTGCACACAATGATGTATTATTTTTGCTTTGAAGGAGGGTTGATAGGCCCAATTACGTCCATGCCTCACTTGTCAAATGGCTCGAAAGTCACTTGAGGTTGTAGGGGAATTTCATCTCTTGTAGTAGACTTTCCTGTCCTCTGGCACTGATCACACTGACTAATGTACTTTTTCACATCCTGATGAAGAGTAGGCCAATAATAGCCTGCTTGCAACACTTTGAATGTTGTCCTCTTTGCTGCAAAGTGACCTCCACAAGGCCCATCATGATAGGTCAAAAGGATGTCAAAAACCTCCTCTTCCCTTACAAACCTTCTCAAGATTTGATCTGGGTCAAGTTTGAATAGATTTCCTCCAATCCAGGTGAAGGGGGCACTTTTCTTGACTATCTTGCTCTTTTCTTTGGAGGGCAAGTTTAGTCGGAACTGTGCTGATGCCAAATAGTTTTCTACATCAGCAAACCATAGGGAGAGAACTGAAATAGTAAACAAATTCTCATTTGGTAACTTGTCATCCACCATTCCTTCTTCACCTATAGGCAGATTCATCCTAGATAGAAAGTCTGCAACAACATTTTCCTTACCAGGCTTATCAACAATAGTTGATCAAACTGCTGTAATAAAAGCAACCATCTTATAATTCTAACATTCACATCTGGTTTGTTCATTAAATATTTGATTGCAACATGATCAATATGCACAAATGTTTGATAGCTTGTAATGTAATTCCTAAATTTGTTTAATGAATGCACAACGACTAAGAGTTCCTTTTTGGTCACATTATAGTTTAGCTTAGCCTTCGATAGGTTCTTATTGATAAAATAGATGGCATAGGGAAATTTATCCTCTTCTTGACCTAAGGTTGCTCCTATGGCTTTGTGTGAGGCATCAACATGAATATAAAAAAGGAGGGCCCAGTTTGGGCCTTGAAGAATTGTTGCAGTGGTTAACTTACCCTTTAGAATGTATAAGGCCTCTTGACAGCTCTTTGACCATATAAACTAAAAATCTTTGGCCAACAACCCAAACAAAGGAGAGGCCAACTTGCTGAAGTCCTTTATGAACCTTCAGTAGTATCCAACTAACCCTAAGAAACTCTTGACATCTATCTGCTTTTGTGGAGGTGGGACCCTTTGGATGATTGCTATTTTGTTTGGGTCCACCTGTAGTCCTTGCTACGATATTGAATGACCTAGCATAGTCCCTTCAGTCATTAAGAATTCACATTTTTCTGGACTGAGAGACAAATTCATTTCAATGCACTTGTGTCATACTTTGCCTAGGTTAGTCAAGGCTCCTTGGAAATCACAACCATAAGGTGTAAAGTCATCCATATAGATTTCCACTGCATCATGTACTAATTCAACAAAAATACTCAAGACTTCACTCTGGAAGGTGGCAAGAGCATTGCATAGGCCAAAAGGAAGGACCCAATAGGAAAAAGTACCCCAAGGACAAGTGAATGTGGTCTTATCCTGGTCTTTTGGGCAGATTTGGATTTGGTTGTACCCACTGAATCCATCTAGGAAAGAAAAGAACTTCTTCCCTGCCAGGATATCTAGCACTTGGTCAATGAAGGGTAGGGGAAAATTATCCTTCTTTGTGGCTTTGTTCAACTCCCTATAATCAACACAAATCCTCCACTTACCATTTTTCTTGGGAACTAACACTAAAGGAGAGATCCACTCACTGTCTGAGATAAGGTAAATGAATCCTGCATCTTGTAGTTTTTGTAGTTCTTCTTTGACTATGTCTTTAAGAGTTGGATTCATCCTCCTTTGTGGTTGTCTGACTGGCTTACAAACTTCTTTGATGTATATGGGGCGAGCACACACTGAGGGGTGTACTCCCTTCATTTCATTATAACACCAAGCGAAGGCTTCTAGGTTTTATCTCAACATGTTGCATAACTTTCCCTCTTCTAAAGCAGAAAGAGATGGATTAATTTTCAAAGTTTTCTCTGGGCCAAATTCTATGGTTTTGACATGGAGTGGGTTGGAATTGGCCAAGCATAAGTCAATTGGATGGTTGTTCTAGGTTTGCCTTACTTCTTCTTCTAATGGTAGTGAACTAGGAGTTGGAATTTGGAGCAGGTGTTCAATTAAGTCATCCTCATCTCACTGTACTCCTCCTATGGTTGCTTCCAAAGCATAAAGTTGGGTAGAATAAGCCTCATCTTCTTTCTCCTCCTCCAACCATAAAGGTAAATCACGCTCTAGGGTAGGTTGAGCAGGAGGGTATAGGACTAATTGTTTAGACATATGCCCATTCTTGATGGTCATATTCCCATATCTGCAACTAATGTAAGCATCAGCTGTGGCCAACCATGTCCTCCCAAGGATGAGAGGGTAATGAGTAAGCTTAGCCTTAGGTTGGAGAACTAGGAAATCTGCAGGGTACTCCCAGGAGTCAATGGAGACCATCAAATCCTCCACAATTTCCTCAGGGGTGACTATGGAATAGTCTGTAAGTTGCAGAACTATTATGGTCTTCCTCAATGACCCTTGGAGGTTGAGCTTGAGCATGGTGTCCTTGGTTATCACATTAATGGCAGCCACAAGATCAATCAGAGTGTGTGGGACAATGGTGCCATTGATGTGCACATCTACTACAGGGCTTCCAAGGTCCAAATATTTTGGACATATTACCTACCCCAACATTAAGTCAAACAACTACCCAATGACATTAATGGTGGGGACATCCCTTTTTCTTCTTCTTGGATGCTTGAAGCACTTCTCCTTATTCAACTTATTGTAAATGGGAACATCTTTGATTGCCTAGATAAGGGGGATCTTTACACATAGATTTTTCAATTCTCCCAAAAGTTCAGTTTCTTTTGAGGTAGGCTGGAGTGGTTGGGTTAATCTCTCAGGAAAAGGTGGATTTACTTTGAGGTTTCTTTCCTCTCTTTCTTCCTCAACCTCCCTATGTGGAGAGGGAGGTTGGTTATCAGGGAGAATTCTCCCAGATCTTAGGTTGATGTCCTGGATTTCTACATCATAAGCTAGGTATGATGTCTCTCCATTGTATCCTTGTTGAGCCTGCCTATTGTTCGGGTTTAGATTTGGCCGGGCAGGCATCTGGGTTGCTTGGGTGGAGTAGAATGCAGGAGTTGTGGTTGGGTAGGTGGTGGTGGTAATAGGGCTAGAACATTGTTGAATTGGGGCCTCCACCCCTAGAGTGCGGTATTCCATTGATGTTGTGGTTGAACATAAGGTTGAAATGACTGGCTGAATGGCTGGGAATGATACTGAGATGCATAGGACCAAGGAGAGGGTGTAGACAAGGAAGGATGAGCAGGGGGTCCTCGAGAAGGTATAGTTGTGGTTTGGTTAGGGTTGTAATATGCATGGGATGACCCTTGCATACCCTGTTGGTATGGTCTAGGCCCAGGAGGTCTCCTTTGGTTGATGTAGAAAAGCTGCTTAGTGACCCCTTTAGCTCCTTGATATATAGCTTTGAGTCCAGGTAAAGAAGGGCACTTGTCTGTGGAGTGGTTTTCTTCATAGACTGAGCAAATCTTAATACATTTCAATGTACATTCGTTCCTAGGGTGCCCCTCCTGGTGCATTTAGGACAAAAGATGGTCAAGGCTCTCTCTATTTCCTTTTGATGTTCATGGTGTCCAATTGCAAGGCAAGGGTTTGCAACATATCACTTTTGAAATCTTCCAGCATATTTCCAATTTCACCCTTGATGGATAAGTTGGAGGATGATCTACTAGCCATAGGTTGAATACCCCTACCCTTTTTCCTGGCTGCCCTAGAATGGTTTCTAAAGACAGTCTTGATATCCTCATAGGTTAATTGGTAGATATCTCCTCCTGCTAACATGTGTAAGGTATCCAGAAGATCTCCCCTTACTCCTCTAAGTAGGACTAACTTTAGTGACTCAAGGTCAAGTGTGCACCTGACCCTCTTGTAACTGAGTTGGAATATTTCTTCATAGTCTTCTAGGGATTCATCCTGGCCTATGGTCATCTTGAAAATCTCTTCTTTGGTATCCTTTGACCTACAATAGTCCCTATATTTGTTGTTAAAAACCTGCTGCAACTGAGCCCAAGTTGTGATGCTATCACCAAGTAAACCCATGAACAAACGCAATGCTGCATCCTTAAGGGTAGATGGAAACAATTTTAACTTTTGCTCATCATCTGCATAGTCATAGGTTCGGCATATAACAACAAACTCAAATAGGAAAGTATCAGGGTCCTTTGTGGTTAGGGCATGGAAATGAGGTAGAACAAAGGGGCTTATATTCTTCATCTTAGAGTCCCCATTAGTCTCCTTGATGGGGAAGGCACTCTCAATTCTCTCCCTATCTCCTCTGTCATTTTGGTTTTCAGCCATTGGTTTAGTAGGAATGGGTTCTTCCTCTTCTTCTTCCCCTATAGGTTCTTCAAATATGTAAGGTTTCTCACCTAAAGGTTCTTCCAAATCACAATCAACGAAGAAGAGAGAAGGTTGACTGTTGGATGTAGTGGGGGTATTTGGCAAGAAGTTTCCTGAATTGTCCCTATTCCTACGAGGCATGAAAGGAAATGTTTTTGGGTTGGTTTTTGTAAGGATTTTATTATTATTTTTTAAGCTGGAAAGTACTCTGTAGAAAGGAGATTTATGATTGAATGAAAAACCACTAACAAGAAAAACTACTTGGAATTGAAATTATACTTGCAGAATGAAATTGCTGATTGAAGGAGGACTACTGCCAGAAAAAGACTACTTGCTGAATTGAAATTTTTCTTGCAGAATGGAAAGGAGAGCAGATAATGACAACGGAAAGAAAGGAAGGAACTAGATAACTTTTGCAGAAATAAACTAATGGAAGACAATTGAGGATAAGAAGTAGAAGAAAAGGAAGTTGGAGACTAGAAATAGAAGAAAGTAGTAATGAAATTCTACTTAGACACCTCCACGACAACGACGCCAAAAGTGATGAGCCTAGGTATTGCAATAAGAATGCTGCAACTCCCAGGGCTACCAGCTTTACTTATCAACCTGGGGTTCGTACAAACTTGGAGGTGACAATGCTATATGCACAAGTAGAAGTGAAGGTCCTACTCGTTGTCACTGTTCATATGGCAAGAGACCCCAGGGGTTCCAAGATAGAATTCTATAAGGTCAGAAGAAGCTTGATTATTTTATGGAAGAAGAGAAAATCTATTCTAAGAGAGAGCTACCCTATTGTAGTAATGAAGGAAATAACAGGTAATTCTAACAACTAAGCTAAGAAAAATTTCTAAATCAATCACTAACCTAATGCTGCTATCTGAGTTGCAAAAGTAAAGAGCATTAAACTATACTAAGGTGCAAGCAAGGAAACTAAATTAAGTCCGTTTTCATGCAGAAGAGCAGTCATAGATTGAAATTGGTGAAAGGAGGACGTAAGGATGCGATAGTGCATAGGGACCGTTGGATTGATCAATGAACAAAAGATGGATGATGAAGATCTTATTGTGGGGTCTTAAGTGAATAGATGGATGAATAGGGTTAATGAACATGATGAATGATGGAGATATTATCGCGAGGAATTAAGTGAATGGATGGATGAACATGGTAATGAAGGAGATGAACGATGAAGATCTTATCATGAGGAATTAAGTGAATGGATGGATGAATAGGGTAACGAAGCAGATGAATGCCAGAGATCTTATCGTGGGGATTAAGTCAAGAGATGGACAAACAGGGTAACAAAGCATATGAATGACGAATATCTTATTGCGAGGAATTAGGTGAATAGATGAATAAATAGGGTGAACATGAGACGAATGATAGAGATCTTATCGCGGAGATTAAGTCAAGAGATTGATGGACAAGATTAATCAGAGGATGGACAACGGATATCGTATCATGGGAAGAAAATGTGCGGAAATGATGGAGCAAGTTTTGAAGGCGGTAAGCAGTTTCTCGCGCGCCCTCAAGGCTGTAAGCTGTATTTCTAAATTTCACGTGATTAGCCTAACTGAGTGACACGTAGCATGAGAAAACCACTTTTCTCACGTGCTCTCAGGCGGATAACGGTCGTTCAAGAATCTGCACGATATTGCGCGATAGCTGTCGGATCAAGCTAAACAGATCAACAGTGGAGATCGCCAAGCTAGTTGGAGATCGGGTGATGCAATAGCCATCGGATCAGGTGAGGTAGATCGACGGTGGGGATTTAAAGCACATAAAGTAGATGGAAGACTTCATGTGAGGTGGAAGTTGGATAAACTAATGAATCAGACGGTGATTGCGCGGGTTTGTTCTGGATTAGACGATGAGGAAACGATGCATGAAGAACATGCTGAAGAAGGTTTCAAATGAAAACGACAGAAAAACCAGTTAGGGTGAACAAGTAACTGCATCAAACAACAAACTCTATAGCTCATGCGAGAACTAGAAACCTGTGTTTTTGGGGTTGCTGAAGGGTCTCTTCCTCACTTCATGGTCCCAGAGGGAGGAAGTGAGGCCGGGACACCTCCAGACAACCTTATGGTGATCTTTTTCTCCTAGCTAACCTGTGAACTAAAAGAAGGCACAAATGGAAGTAAACGAAAGCACAATCGATCTACTCTACACTACTGTAAGCGGAATGTAGCTACTTAGGAAAATGAACAAAAAAACCATAAATCATCTACTCTATATTGTTGTAATGAAAATGCATCTACTTAAGCAAATGAATAGAAAACCAGGAAGCTACTTAAGCAAATTAACAGAACTAGAAATATATGCTAGCATACATGTACAATAAAGAGGAGCTTTGGCTGCTCGGGTTGGGCCCTAACCCAAGAGCTTCAACCCTATGAGTTAACTTAGTGCTGTCTCAAAACAGAACTCATCTCTGTTAGGCCAGGCAGTAACTCCACAAAACAAACAACTGATTCGTTTATTATTCCATGGGTAGGTCATTGTTATATACATAGGGAGTGATTGTTCAGTTCATCTCCCGATGACTGTTCACATTCCTAATTTATTTATTTACATAAAATTCCCCAATCATGAAGATTAGGTGTCAACATTCCCCCCTAATCTGAAGGGATGTTGGTGGAGTCCCAAGCATCATCTGAATCATTCAAGCTTTTCCCTTCCAAGTTGCTTTGGTGAAGATGTCTGCAATTTGCTCATTTGTGGAACAA
>APFE031605240.1:0-20237 GCA_000404065.3 Pinus taeda | reverse complement strand
CCAGAAGAAAGTCTGGAAGACCAGGCAGTTTAAGCCTGATTGTGCCAAGCCCTGATGGCTTGATTTTTGACTGATCTACAAAGTATACTGCTCCATCAACATTGTCAGTGAAATCTTCAAAAAAATCTTTTCTATGATTCATGTGACAGGTTGCTCCTGAATCAAGCAACCAATCATTTTTCCAGGAAGCAAGTGAAGCATTAAACAAATCTTCATTTACTCCAATGTTACATTGTGCCTCAACATAGTGAGCAGTTTCAGGTGCTTTACCTTTGTCTGTATCATCAATTTTACCTTTCTGTTGGTTTCTTCTCTGCTCAATTTTGTCCCATGGTATCTTGCATGTGGATGCATCATGTGATCCATTTCTTTTGTAGCGAATACAATGTAAATCTACCTTTTCTCCTTGAGAATGTCTGCCCCCCTTGCCTTTGAAATATCTTCCTATTCCTCTTCGTCCACCTCTTCCTCTTGTAGAATCTTGAGCAGGATGTTTTTCTTTATGAGCAAGGCACGTAGTCTCTTCAGAAGACTTAGGGGTTGTCTTATTTCCAAAATCTTTTTCTCTTTCAGCAAACTTTTTCGCAAGAGAGTCAAAGGTCACATCTTTGAGATTTCCATTTGCTTGCAAAGACTCAAGATAATTGGAGTAAGTAGGATAAAGTGCCTTGAGAAAAGAAATAAGAGGGATATCCAGCTCAACCTTAGTGGATTTGATATCATGCATTATAGACTTTTATTTCAGATGCAAGAGTAAGAGGATCATTATTTTGCAGTTCAAGAGTGAAGAGTTTAATCATGAGTTGGACGACTTCAAGTGCAACATGTGAGCCATAGAGTTCTTTCACCTTTTGTAAAGCTTCAAAGGCGGTTGAATATGATGAAATATGGTGACTCACCTCTTTATTTACAGATGCTGCGATTAATGCATAAGCTTTTCTGTTCTTGTTTTCCCAAATGGCGAGCTCTTTGTCTGAGGTAGGCTGTACTGGGTCACTGTCTCCTTCTCCGACACACACTCCTTTCCATAACTCATTGAAGATGAGGGTGTGTTGTATCATCCGGGACCAATCAGGATAGTTCTCCTTGCCAGTGAGAACTATTCCTACCATAGAGATGATTGAATGCATTCTGTAAAAAAAATACTTCTGCTGATAGAAAAAATACTTCTGCTGATTTATAGTGAAATTATACTCAAAAGGGCAAAAAGATTTCAAATACTTTATGCACTATGTTTTCTTCAAATCCCTCCAAAGTTTATAAAGGTATCCTCATATAATATTTCCATATCACAAGAGCTCCACGCACATATAAAGTCAACAATGGATTCAAATGGAAACCATTCAATATATATACGCTAGACCATTCGCTGGACCATTCATACCACCATTCAATGGATTCAAATGCAGTTCAATACAAAAGCGGTGTATATCACTCAATAAAACCACAATTCAATACCATATATACGCTGGACCATTCAACAACGTTAATATCGCAGTTCAATACCATTCAACGTTTCAAATACCATTCAATCCGCACAGTTCAATACCATTCAACGTTTCAAATACCATTCAATCCGCACAGTTCAATACCATTCAACGTTTCAAATACCATTCAACCGCACAGTTCAATGGGACAGCGTTAATACCACTAGATTATTAGACAACACATACCATGAGACAACACATTCAAACGTCCCACTCGTATACCCTGGAATCATATGAAATGAGCAACTTGTAGAGAGAAGGAACACTGTGTTAAAAATGGATTGAACGCTGTGTTAAAATCCATTCAATGCAGTTTAATGCCATTCAATAAAATGATAGTTTAATACCATATAAACAACGTTAATATTCCAGATTAAGAGAGCCGTGGAATAGTGAGTAAACCCACAACGTTAATACGGGTTCAACGCAGTTAAACAGGAAAACTGGACAACGTTAAAACCATTCAACATAGTTCAATGGGATAGTCCAATATACCATTCCTCAGTGTTATACCATTCAACAACGCAGATACCACAATCGTTTTAACTGGTGTGTTATTTATTAAAAAAATTGGACATCGTTAAAACAATACAGGTATCTCATTCGCATACCATTCAACAACGCATACCAGGAGCTGGTGGCATATCTCTGCAGTGGCACCGTCAGGTCTCAGTATGGACAAATGTGCAATGCGGCAGAGGCATGTTATTTCAGAACAGAAGGGAATAAGGCAGAGGCAGAGGAAGAGGCCAGGATAGAGGAGTTACAAGGAGTTAATAGCTAAAACAAGGAGCTGGCTCTGATACCATGTCAGGCCAGGCAGTAACTCCACAAAACAAACAAATGATTCGTCTATTATTCCATAGGTAGGTCATTGTTATATACAATAGGGAGTGATTGTTCAGTTCATCTCCCGATGACTATTCACATTCCTAATTTATTTATTTACATAAAATTCCCCAATCATGAAGATTAGGTGTCAACAATCTCTATTATAAAAACCATGGATTACAGAACAATCTGTCACAAGTCTTGCAACTCAGAAATAAAGTAGAGTTTTACAATAATAATCTGAATCCTACTGAGGTCCTAAACCTCTCTACTTATGCATTTGAAGTCTCCAATGACTTCCCTCCAATTAGGGAGGCTAGGCTCCCCACTCAAGATAAACTGGTTTCTGCCACTTTCACTTGCTCGACTGTCTTCTAGTCCTTAAAGTGATGGCTGTTTGCACTTCGAGCTGATGGAGGAATATTTGAATGGAGAGGTAGTAAATGAGGAGGATTTACCTCCTACAATTACTCTCCCTTGTCCCATTTGAGTTTTTACCAAGGTCTTTGCCACAATTCCTTGCTTTTATCCTTTATTCTTGCATTACATGCACATTAGACCACAAAGCAAAATATCAAACTCTAACTCATCTCATAAACAAAATATAATCAAAAGTATGCAAGAAGTTGTGAGAATAGTTGGTTTGACTAAGCTAGGAGGTGAATTAAGGCCAATTAAGGCCCATATAATTACCCAATGATGAGGATCATCAGATTAATTGGACCAACAAAATCTAGAGCCCATTTCTCAAAAGGTTCAATGAGTACTTGAAGTTGCAGAGGCATTTCATCTGAAGGAACAAGTTTCCCCATTCTTTGACAACTCTCACATCTCTTTACATATTCCTTGGCATCATTGAAAATGGAAGGCCAATAATATCCTAAGAGAAGGATTTTGTGAGCAGTTCTTTTATCAACGAAGTGTCCTCCATATCGCTCATCATGAGAAGCCTTTAATATCTCTGGTACTTCATCTTCTATGACACATCTTCAAATAATCAGATTTGGCCATATTTGGTACAATTCTCCATTTATCCATGAGTAAGATGCACAAATTCAATTACTTTTCTTTTCTCTCGAGGAGACAAATATAATGGTAACTTCCTTGTAGTCAAATCATTTGCAATATCTGAAAACCAAAGATATTTAGTAGATAATACAAATAAATATTCATTAGGAAAATTTTCTTTTACACGTACATCATTATTACCATTTTGAATCCTAGATAGAAATTCAAAAACTATATTTTGTTTTCAAGGTCGATCCAAAATAGTAATATTGAGTTCTTGTAACAACAATAACCATCTTGTAATTCTCCCATTAGAAATTGGTTTATTCATTAAGTACCTACTTGCAGAATGATCTGTATGTACAAATGTTTCATTGCTAGTGATGTAATGTCTGAATTTGTTGATGGCATGGACAACAACTAAAAACTCCTTTTCTGTTACAATATAATTTGACTCCTGTATAATTTAACTCTGCATGAGTCAAATTTTTACTGGTACAGTAAATCGCATAAGGAGTTAAATATTTTTGTCCTAGTACAACTCCTAATGCTGTATCTAAAGCATTAGTTGAAATGTGAAAAGGTAATTTCCAGTTTGGCCCTCTTAGAATGGGTGCTTCAGAAATCTTTTCTTTCAGTGTTTCAAAATTTTTTTGGCAATCAGAATTGCAATTGAATTCACAATATTTTGTGATCAATTCGAAAAGTGGAGATGCAATTTTTGTGCAGTATTTTATGAATCTTCTATAGTAACCCATAAAACTAAGAAAAATTCTGAGATCTCTTTGACAAGTTGGAATTGATAATTTAGAAATAACTTTTACTTTAGATGTGTTCACTCTAATTCCATTTCCTAAAATATGATGTCCTAAAATAATCCCCTCATTAAATATCATAAAACATTTTTCATGGCTTAATGAGAGATTTGCTTTCTTACATCTAATGAGATTTTTTTTTCGAAATTTTTAAGAGTTTCTTCAAAAGAATTTCCATAGATAGTAAAATCATCCATGTAAACTTCCACACAATCATGAATTAGATAAGAAAAAATTCCTAAAATTGCCCTTTGGAATGTTGCAGGTGCATAAGACAACCCAAAAAGAAGTACTCGGTAGGCATAGGTTCCCCATGGACAGGTAAAAGTGGTTTTGTCTTAATCTTCTGGAGCTACTTGGATCTGGTTATATCCACTAAAACCATCTAGAAATGAGAAATATTTCTTTCCTGCCAATGTGTCTAAAACTTGATCTACGAAAGGAAGTTGAAAATGATCTTTTAAGGTAGCTTTATTCAATTCCCTATAGTCAATGCACACTCTCCATTTTCCATTTTTTTAGGAACAATTCCCAATGGAAAAACCCACTGGCTATCTCATTTTGGATAAATGAAATTCACATCTAACAATTATTGTAATTCCTCTTTAACAATTTCTCTTAAACTTGGATTCATTCTTCTCTCAGGCTGTCAAATTGGTTTAGCATTTTCTTCAATGTAAATATGATGTATACAAGTATTATGATCAATTTCTTTCTTTCCAGTGTATTCGCATGCATAAGCAGAGGAATGTTCTTGTAATATCTTTATTAAATCTTTCTTTTGAAATTCTTCCAGATTATTGTTGATATTCAAGGTTCTTTCTGGGAATATTTCTATTGGTAAATTGCCAATTTTTTTCCATATAATGTAAAGGTAATTAATGAGATGATAAATATTTAATATTGCATTATTCTTGAAAACTTTGATTAGATTCACAATATGAATAAGGCTCATTATTTTCCATTAAATTCAAAATCTTATCTTCTTCATCTATTTGTGAAGTAACAACGATTGGTTGTATATCAATATCATCATCTATCCATTCTTCACTTTCTACTTCTATTGTTGTTTTTGCAGGAGGATATAATGTGAATTTCTTTATTGAAACTCCATCAGAAATAAACATATCACCAAATCTATAACTTATAAAAGCATTGGCTGTAGCTAACCATGGTCTTCCTAGAATCAATGGATGTCCTCCTAAATTACTCTTGGGTGTCAGAATCATAAAATCAACAGGACACTCCCAAGAATCTAAGGATACAAATATGTCTTCTAATACACCATTAGATTTAATAACAGATCTATTTGCTAATTGCAACAATGTAGGTGTATATTGAAGATTAGAAAGTTTTAATTGATTCATAGTTTGTTTACTCATGATGTTTATAGCTGCTCCTAAATAAATCAATGTATTTGGAAGTTCAATACCATTGATGTGTGTTTTCACAATGGGACTTCTTGGATCAAGATATTTCTGAACTGTTGTTTTTCCCATCATGATATCTGTAATTTTTCTAACTAACTGATTTTTTTATTTTATTTCTTTTCTCTTTCTTCTTAGCATTTTAATACTCAACTCCTTGATTTTCTTTGAAAATATTGGTATTTCTTTAATGTCTTGTAGCAAAGGAATTTTTATAGAAACATTATTCAGTTCATCTACTATATCATAATTAGACAAAAAAATATGTTTTTTACCCTTTTATCAATTTTTAATCTCTCAGGAAAAGTTGGTGTTTGGATAGATACTGAAGGTTGTTCTATGATAGGAGTCGAGTTTATTGGAATATAATCAGAATTTACAAGGGTGGTTTGTATTTTGATATTTTTCTTCTTGACTAAGAGATTCCCTTTTTCAGAGAGATTCTCCTTTTCAGATTGCTGAATAACAGCTGTCAGGGACTTCTTTTCCAATACTCTACCAGATCTAAGTTGGACATTGTTTATATCTAGTGGAGTTATCATGTAGGTTTGGAAATCCTCTCCTTCCATATTGTAAAAAAGTTGTGAATTTTTATTATTATTTGGATTTGGGAGTGGTTGAGCAGGAAATTGATTTGGTCTTTGCGGAAATGGTAATGAAAGTTATGGATTTGGATTCTGAGGTTGAGTTGGTTGAACATGTTGAAGAAAATATTGTGATGGAAAAATAAGATAAGGTTTTTGATATTGAGGATATTTGCCATGAGGATTTTTCCATCTTTGTGCCCAAGGTTGAGGCCAAGATTTCCAAGGCATGGGTGCAGTCCAATTGTTTTGTGATGGTTGTGCAAATGCTTGAGTGTTAAATCCCCGAGTCATATTTGTTTGTGAATTTTTCCATGGTTTCTGAGCAATAAAACAAAGTGGATCTATTTGATTTGGTATTATTTCCTCTTGATAAACAACTATATACCTGGCATTGAAGGGAATTCTTTTGTATCATGATTTTCTGCACATATAACATAGGTTTCTACACTTTTTAAGTCAAGAGGGCATTCTCTTAGAGTATGTTTCTTTCTTCATTTGGGACAAAAGATCGACAATGCAACATTTTCAACATTTTTTTTTTTGTTTTTCACTTTAAGGGTATCTATTTGTTCACAAGACTTCCCAAAATGTCTATTTTAAAGTTGTCAAGCAAATTACCTAATTCAGCCCTACTTATGGTCCCAACTGCAGATTTATTAATTCTAAACATGAGAGGGTCTCTTGTCTTTTTCCCAGTTCTTGCTTTACCTCTTGAAACGTCTATGCATAACTCACAAATTTCTCCAAATGATAATTGAGAAATATCTCCCTTATCCATCAAATTGAGAAGATCAATCCACTCATCTCTAATGGATTTTAATAAGAGAGCTTTCAAAGTTTCTTCATATAATTCACACATTTTAGCCCTTTTAACATTATAAGCAAATCTTTCAATGAAATCTTCAAGATTTCATCTTCTTTCTGCATCATTTTAAAGACTTCATCCTTAATATTATGGGCATACAATAATCCTTATATTTCTCTAAGAATGTAGTTTTCATTTCTTCCCATGTTCTTATAAAGTGTGCTCCTAAGCCCAATAACCATTTTAATGCTACATCCTTAAGAGTTGCTGGAAACAATTTCAACTTTTGAGGGTCAAGGAAGTAATCATAAAATCTACACAAGACTTCAAACTCAAAGAGAAATGTTTTAGGATCCTCACTTATTAATCCATGAAAGTTTGGAAGGATAGAGGGTGAGAGGTTTTTCATTGTAGCTGTTGTATCTTCATCGAGAATAGGAAATCCAAATGCTTCTGCTCCTCTAGCTCCTCCTCACCCTCTTCCTCTACCTCTCCCTCTTCCTCCAATCCAAGGTTGTTCATGTACCTCTCCTTCCCCTTCTCCAGCCATTATAGATTCTTTAGAACTAATATAAGGTTCCAAAATTGGGTTTTCTAGTTCTTCTATCAATGGTAAGTTAAAATACGTTTCTTCTTCTTCTTCTTCACTAGGGATATCTAGCTCTTGCCCTAGAATTCTTTCTCAAGTTGAAGATAGGAAAACTACTCCTTCTGTTGGGGATGTAGGATCTTTTTCTTCCGTTACTACTTCAACTGATGAGGTTGGTGAATCTCTAGGTTGGATTTTGGATCTAATTACATTAGGAAGTTTATGTTTGCTTGCAAATGGTGGCATAAGAGTTTGAGTGGGCGGTGTGACACTACGAGGTCGTGGTGGGGTGATCGATGTTGTTGGAATTAAACTTTTACCTCTACCTACAAATCTACCTCTAGAATCTCTTTCCCTATGCATATCATTTTTTTTAATAAAAGGAAAAGACTCCAATTTACACTTCTCAGGCAACAATGCCAAAGTGTTTGGTAATTTAATTAACCTTAAATTAATTGCATAAATGACCGTCTAGGGCTAGTAAGCTGATGAAGTATAAGTGCACTGTATGTGCTAGAAGTCCTTGGATATTCACACCAATTCTAAATTAAGATGAGTTGTCGAAATATAAATTCTAAATTAAGTTATTGAAATGCACATAAGTAAAAGAACTATTTCTAGAAAATAAAATGATCACATTCTTTTATCAAAGACTACTTATTGAAAATCTCACACTTTGCTTCAAAAGAAAATCTCACAACTCTGCATATAAGTAAATCAATCCCACACCTATTGTAAATGAAAATTAATTCACTCTTATAAAAAAGATAACTAATTATGAAATCCACACAACCAATAAAGATCTTGGACTTATAAATCAATCTCAGAATTGTAAAATAAATATCAATTCTTAAGACACACACACACTCTGCTATATATCTAAAATATGCTTTGTAAGAATCAACTCATTTATCAATATAACACACTCTTGCATAAACTCAATCTCTACTTAAATATGTTCACATTTTCTCATTTATAAATCACTCATGCTTGAAATATAACTTGCAAACAAATGCTCTGTTTTATGAAATACAATTTTACTCTAAGTACAAACTCACACTATTGCTGTCAATACTGCTGAACTTAATTGATATGCATTTATAAACAAGAGAGAAGGTTAGTAAAACCATTATAATTTGAATCTAAAAGAAATGAAAAACACATCTACTCATGGATTTGAGACTTCTGCGATTTGCATTCTGTGTGGTTGCATCTTCCGGATTCATCGCATCTGTTGTTTTAGTGCATCGACGTTTCGAACCAGCCACTGTGGTTCATCATCAATCTTTTAAACAATTAAACAAAAAGCTTATCAAAATACACATAAACTCTATCTACTAAAGACAAATAAAAATCCTTACTGCATGAGGGGGCGCTCCACGAGAAGCAGGTAATCAAGCTATCGATAAAATAGTTAACCACATGTTGGAAATGAAAAAGTTCTTCATAAATTGAAATAAAAACATAATTTTAAGTCTTCACTGTGCATATATAAAATCACCATGTTTATGTCTGTTGCGAGGTCTTTTTATAAAGATCGTATCATTAAATGTTCAAAGCTCTATGCCTAACCTTGCTAATAGAATGCTAAAATTAACTATGAAAATATAACATAACAAATTTTTCCCATGATTTTCTATTAACAAAGAAAATCGTGAGGCGTATATCTCGTTCCTTGCTCGCTTGTTATAGCTGACAGAGTTGACTTTATCCTTGACCATGTAACTGGAAGCTTCATTTATCAATCTGGTTCATGAAGGTAGGAGGGAATCAATGAGTGCATTGATCACCATATTTCCATATATTTCACTCTCTAGCTGGCACCTTGGAACTTATCAAACCATGGACTTGGCTGCAGAGTTAGACATTAGCTGCAGAATCATCCCAATTTGGTAGCTAAAGAAAATATTAGACTAATAATAAATAAGATTATCAAATTATGAACTATAAGACAATTATATACCCACCATGCCATAAATCCTGTGATTTGATGCCCATTGAGTGATTATGATGGTCAAACAAGAATAAGATAGGTGAAAAAGGGTGTAAAAAAGAAGCAATTATGAGGCTCAATAGTGGAGTTCTAAGTATAAAGGGCTCTACCGTGCAAAGAATTTGATTATTACAACTACTATTATATAGTTGCTTCAATATATACCAGAAGAAAAGAGCAAACTCTTGTTTTGATTGCAGTCAAAATTCAAAACTATGGGTTATGATGGAAATCTACACGCGGTATAAAATGAAGTGCGCTATGCATGTGTATTCAACCATTATATTTTTGCAATTTGATATTTTGATACATAGATGTATAAAGCACCCAGATATTGTGATGTAGATTGAATGCGATAGAGAAAACAACAAGGATGCAAATAGACTATCAAAAGCTAGACTATTAGATCAATTCAGCAGCATTCATTATACTCTACACGTGGACCAACATCTCAGAGAGGTTGACTAGATTCACATGCTATAATGTTGGATCTTGTTTCTGATTGTTTTTGAACTTTTCATATATTATGCATAGTATTGTGTCCATGGACTTTTGGTATGCTGTTTTTCTGCTATTTTTGATCTGATTTGGATAGCATGTGATGCTGCACAAGGTGTTTTTGAATGAAACGTCATTTTCTGGCAGGACTGATACTGTCTCTGTTTGTCTATCTGGTTATTTTGTATACATATTGATACATGTACTGGTCTTTTACAATACTTAATATAAAAAGTCCAGATTTTTTTTTTTCTTCCGAAAAAGATTGAATGCGACATTACATTAGCAGAACTGAGAAAATACTCCAGGTATCATTATTGTGATAAAACATTGGAAACCGAAGTATATCTCAACATTATTGTAGACCTTACTATGTATTGGTAGGTCTATCTAACATGTGGATTCTCCACATATATTATATTATGCGATAAAAATAAGAGCTTCCATATGGTACTTTGATACATTTTTTCTTTTCTTTTATATAAGTATGGTGGTAGAATTTCATGTCTAAGACCCAAAATACACTTGTAATTGATATGCCATCATACATGACTAAGTTCATTCTGTTATGACTAAGTCCATTCTGTCGTAGAGACAAGGAAAGGTTCAATTTGTATGAAGATTAATTAAAAATTAAAGTCGAGTTCATTCTATTTTATATCTAAAGAAAAAGTCTTTACAAAAATTAGTTCAATGGCCCTTGCAATTTATTGCACTTATTTGAGCCAAACTGAAAATTGAAAATAACATCGCAATCAAGGCTCATAAATGGATTCTTCTGAGAGATCTTAGGAACTATTGAACAATGTTATCAACATGTGGGTAGTTAATGAATGGTAGGGTTTTAAGTGATTTCTTGAACCAAGATTATATGACCATATGTTTAATGATAAAAAAATATGATTTAAGCAGGTGATAATGATTGTAGTTGCAGACTTTGTTGTATTAGTACAAGAATGACTGATATCAAGATCAAATTGATTACTTATCACAAATCAATGAATTGTTGAGGTTGATGTTTTGGTGTAGCTAGGGTTTGA
Source organism: Pinus taeda (assembly GCA_000404065.3). Lineage (NCBI taxonomy): Eukaryota > Viridiplantae > Streptophyta > Pinopsida > Pinales > Pinaceae > Pinus > Pinus taeda. The sequence goes on along the minus strand of APFE031605240.1, from coordinate 9,157 downwards.
TGTGAAAATTGTGCAGTGGTCTGATTTGGCATTGGGATTGAGTAGAGGTAGGTTTGGGTATAATGGTGAATATTGTTTCAGTTTTGATTATGTAGGTGCCAACTTGAGCATAATTGAGAAGTGAGGCTGCCAGGACTTGACAATGATATACATATCGAACAGAGAAACAAAATATTCATTACCATTTCTTTATATTGATATTGAGCACATGGGGATCCATTATGAAAATTGTGAAACATGGTTCAATGACTGATCATGGTGGCAGGGTAGTGCAAGGAAGGAGAGTGAATTCTCCTCTAGGTTGGAGCCCGAGAACATTTCAGGGTAGCAGGGTGGTGCTAGGGCAGGGTGTTGGAGTGTCCATCTAGTTACAAATGGTACATAGAGTGTTGGAGCACCTTGAGGTTGGAGCTTGTAAACTAAGGTATTGGAGCGTCCTCCTAGTTGCATTTGTTAAACATGGCATTGGAGTGCCCTAGAGGTTGGATCCTGTAAATCAAGGGGTTGGAGCCTCCTTTAGTTGGAGTTGAAAACTTGACGTAAATATTTTTGAAAAAAAATATTAAGAAGTGTTTGGTGTTTTTGTCTCAGAAGGGTTTCCACCTAGAAATATCTGTGTCCATTATCTTTATTATTTTGCATTATTGAATGGTGTTTTGAATGTTTATAATTATCTGATGCTAATAACAATTAATGCTTCGCGAAGTTAAACATATATTATTTGATAATAAATATTGATTCACCCCCTCTTATTTCCAACAATTGGTATTAGAGTAGGTTCCTTCAGTAGCAACATAATAGCTGGAAGGAAAATCTCAGAGTACAAAGATTGGGCAATCAAAGAAGCATGCTAGCAAGTGTTTATAGTATGTTCCAGACATTGAAATAATTTCAGATCCTATTATCGCTAACAAAGAAAATGAAACAGGAAGAGTGCTATCCATGGCTAGGGATAACAAGAAGGAAGATCTTGAAGAAGAAGATGAAGAGATGAATGAAATTAAATTTCAAAACGAAATTGTCAGAGTTATAAAGGAACGTAAGGTTGAAAAAGAAAACGTCAAACTTCTAGAAACCAAACTAATGATAGAAAAAGAACATGCTAGAAGCATCAATAAGAAGAATGGAGAATCAAAGGAGATAATCATCAGCCTTAACGTGTAGCTAGAAGAAGACAAAAAGGTTGAAGAATAACTTAGAAGAGAACTTGAAGAAAGTAACAAAGAATGGAAGAACATAAAAGAGGAAAATCACACACTCAAGAAAGAAGTTTCTCTTTTGAAACTCTAAGTGCAGGAAGCATAAAGGAAAGAGAAAGACTTGGCAAGACAACTAAAGGAATAGTAAAAGGTGCATATCCGAAGATGATAAAAAAAACAAAAGGAATTAGACCCATCTTCAATAGAAATTAGTAGGCTTAGGAAAGAAAATTCAAAGTAGAAGGAACATATATGGATCCTCAACAAAGAAGCATAAAATATCACTCTTCTGAAGCTACATGTAGAAGAGGCAAAATAAAGACAAAAAATGTTGAAAAAAATAATTCAAGAAGACCTTTCTCAAAAACAAGAAGAACTCGACGCAACTCTTACTGAAATCAACAAGTTCAAGGATTGGAAAAAATAAAACTTGCAGGTTATTGATAGGAAATATCAAGAATTGGCTCAATTGAAGCTGAAGGAAGAAAGAGCAGGTAAGGCTTCATGTGATGAAGGCACAAGATCCAAGAATTCGCAAAGTCAGATTGAGGGGAAGACTGATCAAAGTGAAGGAACGAAGAAGATTAAGAATGTTGCAGCTCCAAAAAATATTGATGAAGCAATCAAGGACAAACATTTAGGCCCAACATTGAATGCTACAAATGCCATAATTATGGGAACATAGCTCAGGATTGTGGATGCAATATGGAATGAGCCGTGAATGACAAACTTAACATAGGGTACAAGAAGGGATGGAGAAGAAAACAGATACAAGAAGATCAAACATATAAGAAAGTCTCAACAATCATGTTTTCATGATTCGTACGGGAAAAAAGTCATGATGAATCAACAAGTACATTGGACGATGACAAGGTTTAGGAAGATCCAACCAAAGAGTTGGGTGATATATTATTTTGAAAAATACGGCTTATTGACTCCCTGAATTTTGAATATCTATCTATTGACAAGATGACAGTTGACATATATGCAATATTATGGGCAAATAACAACTTCAATTCACATGTGTCAAGTTCATGAGATTATAGTAGGTTCAGGGGGAGAAGAACAGTTAAAGGAATGCATGTCCACAATTATCGTTGTCTCTTTAAAAATTGATAGATCATTAGATGAAGTCAAGGAGTCATCAACATTAAGAGTCTGATGAATAACATGTTAGTAGTGCAGAATTGCAGAGGGTCATGGCAAGTTGTGAAAGGAAAAAATTTAGCAGTGGAAATCTGTATGAAGCATAGCATAACAAGGGAAGAAAGGTTGTTGCAACAAGTATTGAGGAAAGCATTTCGAAGACTGACAAGTAATTCATAAGAAGACATAGGAAGGCATTTCGTTAAGGGAACACATGTAGTTTACAAGTCCACAAAATCAGGCAAATTGTCAAGGGGATTCACCCTTTTCCATTAATATTAAAAGGGGATATAAATAAGGAGAAGAAGATTGAGGTATGTAGTGACTGGGAATAGTTATCATAAGAGGAGTATGTGGTGTTTCCATCAATGAAAAAGTGAGAGATTATTGAATGGTTTTGTCATTGATGCCAACAATTGTTAATGAATGCTCTTAATCTTTGTCTAGATTATATCAGTTGGATGCTTCAATACAAAGGATGGCTGGAAACCCTGGTTCCAGGGTTTGAATAACCTGGTCAATGGACATACCCTAAACATTTTCAAGATTTTTGAAGAAGCAAATCGTGGAATTTTTCATGGAGATCTTCACCAATGGATTCTCCCCATCAAAATGATTCTGGTGGTATGTGGCACACCTCGAAAGGCCTCCCAGTTTGAGAGATATTCAAGTTTGAAGTTGAAGATCCCAGTCAATGGGTTAAAACCCCAAGGGGTGGTGACATGGCACCTCATTATTGGCTAGTTTAATCAAGGATCAACCATTGTATAAAGGGTTTCAAAATATATTCACATCTACAAGCAATGTCCCTCATCAAAACTAAATGTTTAACCCCAACTCCATAAGCGTAGCATTTTCTCTTAGGACTTTATTTTAGAATAAAAATGAAAAATTTAAGTATATTTTCCCTCCTAAACTTATTACATTGTGTAGAAATTTCTTGTATATTCAAATTGCAAATTGTAATATGCTAAAACAATTGACATGAATCTACTCTACTCATCAACGGAAATAATAATTGATCGATGAAATCACAAGGCATAAAAGAGAATGAATTCAATCACAAATTACATAACGATTTCTCACGGAAAGACACAACTAAAAACCCTTGCTACCTGTATATTGCATTAGTCAAATAATATGGATGAATACAATATGCTTTGCTTAACCTTGAGCTCAACTTGCATAAGTATTTTCTATCCTCTACCTCACAAGCTCACTCTAGCCAATACTTCGCCAATTTTGTTGCCTTCCAAGCTCCTAACTCCTTGCATTGTTCCCTTTGGAATTAGCCTCCATTTAATGTGGAAATTCCTTAATTATTAATTGCGTAATCCTCGTAGGACTTCCTTTGATTGCATGCACCATCGGTTTAATTTAGATGATTTTGCAACTGATAGTACACTGTCCTTGAACTCTAATCTCAACTGGGTCTTTCTCTGATCTGACATGCATGAGTTAATTATGAGTGAATCTTCAGTTTACCGGTTGAGCAGTATTGGTTACACCCCACCACTATAGGTTACACTCCACTACTGGATCTCCCACTAATTCCTCCATCAGATGGAACTAGTTTAACTGACTTTAACTCAGTTAAACTGAATTAAATAATTACAACTCAAAATAAACTCTACGAGGGCTCCTAACAAGTAGGAGACACTCTGCATGACTCTAGTTAGACTCCCAACTCGAATTAAATAAGCAAATTGAGTCAAGTTAACTTAGTTAACTATTACAAGTTGTTATGAGATGTGGAATCACAATTTAATTCCTAATTTAATTTAAGGACAAATTAAATTAGGATTTTCTTTCTATTGTTATTTTCAACACTCTCTCTCAACAATAAATGAATTCAACTCTATCCGATCTGGTACCTTTGGAATGTTTTGCAAGCAAATCTTGTCAATGTTGTTGTTGCTACTACAATATCTGCAACCAAAAGGCATCCAAAAAAGATAAATTGAATCATTTGTGTCTGCAATTGTCTACTAGGAAAAAATGTGCTGTTGCTGACTCTACTATTGAGCCTCCTGCTCTGTTGTCAACACTGCTCTACAGTCCTTAGTATTTGACTGACATTGATCCTCCTACTACTAAATACTGTGGGCCCCCGTAGCAAGGTAATTATCCATGAGACAAACACACCTTGATGGATGCTACCCAAATTTCTGAAACTCTTGGACTAAGGTTTCATATTGCCCCACCTCAAACCTGGAGGTATGGTTGCATGTGATCTTTCTACCCACTTGGATCGAAATTTCCCCTACTGTAGGGATCTACTTGAGTGGATGTATCCACTCAGTCTCCTCTCTGCTTCTCCAATTGTGGTTGCTCCAAAACTTGCTAAGGCTGCTTCTGAGGCTGCATTTGAGGCTACATGTTGAGAGGTAATTCACACTCCCTCTCAACCACCAAGTCTCTAACCTTTGTATTTATCCTCAAGGATTTTCATGCATGATCTAAATATGATCTACTCACAATGCTGCTGCTACTGCTATGTTGCTGCTTCTGCACCGCTGTTGCAACTAATGCAATAATGAGTATGATCTCCCTAGATCCTGAAGTACTAGCTTCCATAGGGCTTCTCCCTCTGAGTCTCTATCTACCTGTGGGAAATCTCTCTGCTCCTCAATCTACTAATATAAATGATCACAACTCCTTTTGTGTTGCTAAACATTGCCTCATTGATCTTCCCACTTGCAACCTTTTTGCTCCATTAAGAAGTCTGCACATAGGGTCTTCTGGATTTTCCCTAAACTAGAGCTCCATCAATATATAACAACAACTTCAAATTCTTCTCTTCTATTGTGATTTAACTCTGATACCATGTATACATTTCTACAACTATAACTTTGTTACCATGTAGAAATTTCTACAAATATAGCTCTGATACCATGTAGAAATTCCTTCAAATCTAGCTCCGATACCATGTAGAAATTTCTTGTAAATTCAAATTACAAATTGTAATATGATAAAACAATTGACTTGAATCTACTCTACTCATCAACATAAACAATAATTGAGTGATGAAATCACAAAGCATAAAAGAGAAAGAATTCAATCACACATTACACAATGATTTCCAGGGGAAAGCCACAACTAAAAACCCCTACTATCTATATATTGCATTAGTCAAAGAATCTAGATGAATACAATATGATTTGCTCAACCTGCACAAGTATTTTCTATCATGTACCTCACAATCTGACTCTGGGCAATACTTAACCAATTTTGATTCTTTCCAAACTCCTAATTCCTTGCGTTGTTCCCTTGGGAATTAGCCTCTATTTAATGTGGAAATTCCTTAATTATGAATTGCACAATCCTCATACGCCTTCCTCTTCTTTTGTGCACCATCGATTTAATTTATATGATTTGACAACTCATAGTACATTGTCCCTGAACTCCAATCTCAACTGGGTCTTTCTATGATATGACATGTGTGAGTTAATTATGAGTGAATCTTCAATTTACTGGTTAAGCAGTGTTGGTTACACCCCACTACTGAGTTTCCCATTAATTCTTCCATCAGTTGAAACTAGTTTAACTGACTTTAACTCAGTTAAAATGAATTAAATAATTACAACTCAAAATAAACTCAACCAAAGCTCTTAAAAAGTAGGATACTTTCTACCTGACTCTAGTTAAACTCCCAACTTGAATTAACTGAGCCAACTAAGTCAAATTAACTTAGTTAACTATTACAAGTTGTCATGAGGTGGGATTACAATTTAATTCCTAATTTAATTCAAGGACAAATTAAATTAGGATTTTCTTTCTTGATGCTATTTTTAACATTTATTGTTTTTATTTTCAACAAAATGGTCATAATTAGAAGCCCTTCTCATTCATAAGTAACTCTCTAAAAGGACATGTACTCTTCCTTCAAAGGTATGCAAAAAATTGCAATGATCTTGTGATTAACTTTGAAATATTTCCTTTCAGCCTTGTGGAAGTTGTTGAATATCTATGGAAGGATTTATGGTTTGGTTGTCGTTTGGGTTTGTTTTGATTGGATTTGGGGATCTCTTTGGGAATGCTTTTTTGTTGTAGATGGTTTAAGCTCCTTACAATAGTATTCATGCGATCTTTTGTACCAAGGAAATATTTGAGCACAATTACTTGAAACAACATTGCAATTCATCTTCATCCTTGAGCTTCGTTCACTCAATGCTATTAAGCCGATGTAATAATTATTGGATAAACCTTTTTATTGCAGAAGGACAAATCCGTGTGGGCTACTCTGCAATTTTCGACCTAGGGTTTTCTCAAATACCTGCAACTATTAAAAGATTGTTGTTGATCAGTTGTAGCATCAAAGGATGATCTATTGTAGTAGTTTGCGGCCTGGACATTTTTGATTTTGAATTATTGCATAACGGTTCGGTCACTGTACTAAGCATCAATCATTGAAAATCACAAAGCTTAAAGCCCCAAAACACCAATCCTCTTGGATAATTTTTGAAGAGTTTGATTTGTTGAAATTGATGGAGAAATTGTTATCTTTATGAACCATGATATGTTGGAAATTGTAATTACTCCCACATGAAAGATTTGGCTAAATTTGGAGAATAAGTTAATTGAGACAAGTCGAGTGAGCTCAAGTTAAGTTATATTTTCGGAAAAGTCAAATTTAAAGTGTATGTGCACATGAAGTTATTTTGGGTGTGTCGCTAGTTAGAAAAGGTTAAAAATCCATCATTAGGTTCATTGTAATCAAGTCAAGTCAGATCAAATTTATGTGATCAAGAGAAGAGAAATAACTTTGTAATGTTTGTCATGTGTGAACTCTGGTGTTTCCTCCTATTTGCTTTTCTACTAGAATATCTAACGAGCCAGAAACCCTGAAACCACATCTTGGAGCGCCACACTGTGTGAGTTATAAGAGAATCGAAAGTTTCTAAGCCGTTGTAGCGGAGATCATTTGATCTGCAAACAACATAAATAGAGTTTGTTGAGGTTGAAAACCCATCCATTTTGAAGAAGCAACTGTAGCCGCCGTGAACACCCATTGCCTGATCGTCGAAGAAGTGAGTAGTCGAAAAATATGACGTAGGTTGCAAAGTCGTCGTCGTCAACAAGTAAGCTACCGTTTAGCAGAGACGTTAGTGTTTACCGTAGACTCGAGTCAAGGGTGTCCAAGAAATGTAAAAAACAAATCACGTGCGACAACATTCAAGGTGAAACATAAAACATGTTTTTTTTCAAAAGAAAAAAAAAAAAAAAACCAAAGGTATGTTACCCTGTTCAGTGTTAGAAAGTCAAAGTGTCGCTGATAAAGCAATTAACGAGGCTGAATTTATTAAAAAGGTTATTCATAAGAGCACTCACGTGGAATTATTTCAAAAGATAGTTTTGCTTAAAATAGATATTGAAGATTTGTTGATTCTAAACGGATGATTTAAAAAGTGCCTTAAAATGCGAAGACTTGGACATTAAATTGTTACAAAAAAAATGTCGAATTATTTGCAAGGATTAATTGTAGAAAGAGGGTTTTTCATGAATATATATATATATGTTAATGAGAAACAAAGGTGATAAGGGTTTATTTGAGGTATTTTTTAATATATATAAGTGTGGTTTTGAGAGTTTTAATGGAAAAAGAATTTAGGTTTTTACAAAAGGTTTTTCCATCAACAAAAAAATTCTGTTTGTCAGCATGACAATGTTTTGGGTGAAGATTGTGCTTTATTGGGGCGCATATTAATTTTATTTATTAATTTTATTATTATTATTATTATTATTATTATTTATTTTTTTGTGATATGGAAGATATCCTCATGCAATCAAGAAAGTAGCTATAAGACAGAGGAAAGACATCAGTGAAGGGTCACAAAGAATGACTGAAGTAGATTAAGAAAAATAATACAAAATAAGAGATAGAGATTGTCACCATGTTTCAAGAGGTTTAGGCCGCAATTGGGGAACTAAGAAGTCTAGCAGAAGATAGACAAGAAATCGAGGGTGATTGGTGTAGTTTTGATCTGATACCACCTCCTATTTTTATAGGTAAATATTTTGATCATCAGGTTATCAAGGCACTAACTTTTCTTCGAGCTAAAGAGTTAATTGAGTACGAGTTTAATAACCCACAAGATTAAGTATGTGATGCTTTAACATTGAATTTTATAAAACAAGAATTGAATGAGTAGTTTTTGTGCAAGGCAGCAAAAGCTACAACTTCTAAGGAAGAGTGGAAAATATTAGAAGAAGAATTTGGTGCAAGGGGGAGTGACATGCAACAACAAGATGTGTCACAATTTGTTGAGTCAACCACAAAGTTGAGAGTAGATGAGAAATACTCTGAAAAGAGAACAAAGCTTGAATAATCTCACTTAAAAGTGGATGATGGTTGTCAAGATCATACAATTGAAACCCATTATGTAGGCATGCATATTAATGAAGGAGATGCAACAAATATTGTAGAGAGAGAAGTTAAAGCTTCTATGCGCGAAACAAAGTAAAAACATAGAAATGCTCAAGGACCCCACTATAATGTGGATGGTACAGATGATGGTGAATCCCACTTGCTGTACTCTTACATCGATCCCAGATCAAGAAGTATTTCTATCCACTGGGGTAAATATTTTCTCGCTAGGCGAGAGGATAAAAATGATAGTTACAAATTTTGTTTCGGTAGGTTGTCACTTTATTTCTATAAAGTAGTTAGCGGTTGGATAGGTCTTCTCCTTGATGCAAGAAGAACAATTTGATCTGTATCATCTCTGTATAATCTTGAATTGATCTTGTTCTCCTTGTTCTTCCAAACAATATTGAGGCTTTCGAGGCATAGTGCTAGATGAATTCAAACA
>APFE031605239.1:0-14215 GCA_000404065.3 Pinus taeda | reverse complement strand
ATACAGAGCGTATAAGTACGCAGGTACTCTAAACAAAGGGTGCGGGCCCGCAGGAAAAAGTGAGAGAAAGTGCGGAACCAGAGTTACATTGCTTTTTGATGTCTTTCTCTCATTTCCAAAGCTTATTTTGAAGAGCTGAGGTCTGAGACTTGCTTAGGAGGTTGGTATAGGTAGTGATAGACCCATACTGACTGCAAATAATCAAGGTGACAATATTTTTGTGTAACATATTCCTCAACCATACAAAATCATTTCTTACTTCCCATGCGATAACATATTCCACAAATTGATCTGATTTTTCTTATCTCAACAACTCTTCAAAATATATTATCCAATTTTCTTCTCTCACTCATAGCCTTCACTAAAACTTACAGCTGTTAGTCTTGGTCTATTGCATGCCACATGAAGTAGAGAACCATATCCATCAGTCCCTCTTAACCAGGAAGGACCTAATCATTCCTATACAATAAATATACCCAAGATCCCTCTTAACCTAGGGATATTCATTTCGTTTAATCTCCCTCTTAACTTAGGGGGATCAAATTCTTTTCTATGACATCGGAGAATCTTTCATGGCTTCCATCCTTCTCATCAGAGTTATCATGGCCATCATTATTCACATCATTCTTATCACATCAACTTTAATTTACGAACATCTTCACCATCTTGAAGATTCTGTACCTGCATAAATTAGATAGCAAGTACAACCATATCTATAGAAGCATGAAGTTAAGCATATCAAAATCACAGAAGCATTCAAATCTATATATCAGATGCCCAAACTTAATTACAAACAAGAGACACATACTTTTCAACTTCTTGCTAGGGTTTTTGTCATAAAGCCTAGACTTATTTCATCAATACTTTGAGCATTTTATAATAACTTTCATTACATCTAGGGTTTCAATGCTTTTTTAGAGGTATAACCTATCATATTGCAAACCTTAGAAAGAATTCAAGCAAATATAGAACTACAATGAATCTAACAAATTTCAGAATTCATATGTTAGACTTCCCAATAGGGTTTCATACAAACCCTGGACTTCATACATGAGATTTAACAATAAAAAATAAATCACAGCTCAATCAACAACATGACTAGCATCCATTAGCGTTTGTTGCAAACCCTAGATTTTCTCAACCAATCAAACATTAATCATAACTAAAAATCACATTTCAACAATCTTTCACAAATATCAAATTATCACATAATCACCATATATTATAGATTTGGACTTCTACTAAGGTTTAATTACAAAACCCTAAAATTCACAAAACTATCATCCTAGAGAATCAAAATTCAACTAGGGATTATTTCCAAACCCTAGGACTCATGACCCCAAAAAACACGTCAACTCATACATCTGGGATTCCATCATCATGCACATGCATCTCATAACATGTGTTAGTGAAACCCAATTTCACAAATATCAATAAGAGTTAGACACATAACAAACTTGATTAGACTAGGTTTTGATCAGACAAACTTACACATGCCAAGGATATCATTTCTAGGACATTATAAGGGTCTTACTTATACACCCTACCAAACCCTAATAATCTAGGTTTTCAATACAAAACATAAAAAACCCTAAATTACCATACTTCAAAGGTTCAAGATTTCAGACATTATCATTCAACCCTAACAATTTAGGGTTTCCATAACCAAACCAAAACCCCAAACACAACTTCATCAAAACATCATACATTTTCCTTTTGACTTCATCAATGACCCTAGGCTAGGGTTCCACACATAATTATCAACATACCATTAAGTTAGGATTTTCACAATGAACCTTTCTAGGGTTCCACAAGATTAATCAAAGATATGTGGAGGGTAGATTTATCTAATGGTGAATCACCCAATCAAGAATATTTAAGATTCAAGAGAGCTGGAAACAAATATGTTAGTAATAGTTTATCAAGAATGAATAGAGAGAGAACAAAACTTGTACTTCAAAACACACCTATTGTTTCTTAACAAACCTTGTAATTCCAACGCTTTGTCTTGTGAAGCCTGCTTCCATGTTCCTTGAGTATTCAAGAAGTATTTTCTAAAAAAATTTTGACTAGAAATGTGATTAGTATTTAATATAAATAAACTGAGATAACTAAGGGAAACCAAATAGAAAATACAATACAAGGAGTAAGATACTTATCTTTGGAAGTTGGTAAGGACTCCTTCCAAGCTTGAGGGATGCAAGGATAGAGTCCCTAAGAGTTCCTAGAAAATAGGTCTTTGACTTTGGGTCCTTCCATCATGTTCTTCTTTGGTGAAAATTCTTTGGCAAAGTTTTCTTGATCCCTGTCCCTTCTTTCTTGGCCCTTTAGATTTCTTGATTTCTTTGTAGACTTCTTCACTTTTCCTTTTACCAGATCCAAGACTTTATTCTTTTCGAGGATGAGATCTATCCTCTTCTTTGTAATTGAATGATTCTTCTAATTTGTTCTCTTCCTTTATTGTGTTAGACATTGTCCTTGAAGATAGTAATATTATTTCCTTATAAGGTCTCCTTATATGATCCTTTAATCAACTTCTTGAGGTTCCTTAGATTACTTTCAATAGATGCTTAAACTGTATTTTTCCTCCTTCTTCATCTTAGCTCCATTATTAAGCTTTAATGGTGTTGATCCCAGGCCTCTAATATCTTTTGTTATCTCCCAATTCCATTGTATGACAAGATGATTCCTTTGATAGAGTATGAGTTTGTTTACTCTTTCTTATCACATGCCTATATGTTTCACTTCTAATAATCCATGCATTACCATTATCAAGTGAACCAATAAGTGCAAGCAAGAACCCTTGAATTTTGACTTTGTTGAACACGTAGTAGAAGATATTTTTGATACAACTTCCTGCAATATTGAATCCCATTCTTATCATAGAGGGAGCAATAATTTCCTTCAAGCTAACGAAGTGACCTTCGATCTTCTTTGACCTTAGCTTTGATACCATATTGAGAAATCAATGCTAGTAGGATTAGGGTTATATTTCTCTTTCTTGATAATTACTTGTGAATTATGTTGGATTCTATTACTTATTCGTTATATTATTTTTCATCAAGAAATTACCAAATTATGTGTGCATGAAGATCACAAAAATATAAGAAACAAGATGTAGGCACTCTGCCAGGGAAAAACCCCTAACTAAGGGAAAATCCAGTCAAAATCTCTTCCTTCAACATTTTTCATTGAGACTCTTCAACCTAGACAAATACCTCCTCCACACCAAGCCAACCTCTCCTTCTTCGATCTGACCTTCAACCTAGTAGCAACAACACTTCAACCCTAGTAACTTCGACTTGGAAGCTTTGAGCAATAATAACAAATTTGACTTGGCAACATCCGACATTGGCAACAACTTCGAATTTGACAAGGAGACTTCGATATCCTAAACTAGCCCACACGAGAGAGAGAGAAAGAGATATACCAAAACTTGGATTTTGTCCTTCCCTTTCTTCTTGACCAAACTCACACTTGTTTTAGCCTCCTTCTTAACCTTCACACTTTTCACAGCTTAAGATATCGAACTATGTGAGAGAGAGTGAGATTCTCCAAATGAAGTTGAACTACGTTGTATATATAGCTTTCCAATGAGGTCAAATTGATGTTCTTGAGGTTGACTTGGTGTGGAGGTTTCAATTTTGACTCAAAAATATTTACATCATTTGAAAGCCCAAGAAGGGTCTCATAAAATATACATTATCTGTAATGACTCTTTATTAATCCTAGGTGTCCACAATGGGGACTTTTACTAATAAAATGATGACCCAAGCATGAAACCCATGATTTAATAAGTCATTGTAACAATAATAATTTCTTTTTCGACAAATACATTTTATGAAGACCAAACCTAGTTACATTTTTCAACACTCTATGCCTGCGTTGCAAAGCACTGGTGCCTCCTTTGCACCTGCGTTGGCCCTTGTTCATTAAAAAAATTGCTTTTGTCTTGATTTTCTCTCTAATCAACCTTCTTCCAATTGCTCTTCATTGAGTCTTTGAGTGTCTTATGGTCTCTCTGAAGCCTCCATTTGGTTTTCTTTCATTTTTTTTATTACCTTTGGTAAGGATTTGTTTAGATTTTCATTTGTTCTTATCATTAGGTCATTTGCAAACTGATTTTGTTCGATCATTGAGTGCTTAGATTAATTGGTGTTTTAGTAATCATTTTGAAAAGTTTTTTTGAATTAGTGATTTATCTTTGCATCTTAGTTTTCATCATTTTCGAGAATTAAGTGGCTTTAAAAGAAAAATCTTCGCATTTGCAAGGGTTTTATGTGTGCATCAAAATTGGATCAGTTGCATTAAAAGGGAATTGTACTTTGAACATTGTTTGCTGCATACCTTTTGTCCCTTCCCTTAGATAGATTTTCATTAAATATGAAAGATTTCATTTCCTCATGCTAGTTTTCATTTTAGCATATTCAGGTGAAATTCATGATGAGCCTCAAAATTGAAACTTAATTGAAGATAAACATTAAAATTTATTGAATCAACCTAAGGAGAATTTGTAACATTAACGCAAACACTTAGAGGTCTAGGCTAGATACATGTTCCGACGTCGTTAAATGTAGGAGCTGTCGTTGTTTTCCAGTGTTGTATCCCACGGGTGAAATCTCGTTCCACATATGTGAGTATATAGGATTATTCTCCACGTACCTTTGGGTGTATTGGATGATGCTCCACACATGTAAATTATATGGGAATGCTGTCATCGAACAATTATGCATTAGAAAACACTACTATGAACTACACTTCCACATACCATCGTGTATATTTTGGAAGTCCCCTATAGGTTGCTATCCTCTCCATAGGTAACTGAGTCGGACGCCTTGTATACCGTGATACATTGAACACAACATTCAGGGAGATTGCCTGCACATACGTTAAGTCCTTGGTTCTCCAAGGTGTATATTGCAGTTCACTGTTTCTTGGTAATCCTTAATGCCTATATTAACCTATTTTTGATTTTATCTTTTTTTGTTAATTTTTCAAATTTATTATCCAACATGGAATAACAAGATGCCCCACTCCTTCGTTCACATATAATGTAAAATAAACCACCTCTTCCACCAGAGGCTGCTCATGGACGTTGTTAGAAGCATAAGATGATGTAAACTACCGAATCAGGAAATTCAGGAACTACTTCTTGTTCTCCCCCTAAATCTGATAAACCAAAATCATCTTTCCCTTTGAGTACTGAACCCGAGATTACCTCTACTTTTGACAGTGAATCTGACATAATTGAAACAAAAGTGCCTAAACCCTTATTTCCTAAGGTTATTGAGCTTGAATTTCCTGAGTTAGAAACCTTATTACCTAAGGTCATTGAACTTGAGGTGCCTCATACATCTTCACCTGTCACTTCAGAACCTTGCCCTTCTCTTACTTTGTCTCAGAAAGAACCGCCATCCACATATCTTGGACTTGATGGTGATCCTTTTCCACTTGGTCTTATGAGTATTGAAGAGATCCCATAGGAAGAGCCTCATCCTTCTACTCCTGTTTATTGGAGTGGAATTAATTTTTATTAGGCTTACCTTCTTCCTCCTCCTCAAACTCCAACGTAAAATCCTTCGCTTGATTCTTTTGACTCACCCACAATTTTCTCGCAACAATCTTTATTGGGATTGTTAACCATGATTAGATCCATTATGACTTCCCAATCTGTATCCATCACTATGGTTGTGACATCAAATATTTCTTCCTCATCCATGTTTACAACATCACTATAGGCACATTTTTATGGTGTCTCGTCTATCCCACCTGGCTATCAATCTTTATCTGATGCCTTCTCTAGTGCAACTTCTAGTCCTTGGACATCTCCCATGTCATTTATGTCGGGAACTCCATTTGGAACTTCCCTTATGAATGATACTCATCCTGCTCCTTCTCCTCCGCCTACACCCACATTTGAACAATATGCTAGCCCTTATGTTAGTGGGAAATGACGTCTTCAACAACCTATCTCTCCTTATGTTGGGTACCCTTCACTTCGGGTGTAATTTCCTCCATCATCCCCTCCTCCTATGGTAGGGGGGAAACTTGTTGTTGGTATACCCCAAATCCGTAATCATCCTTATTATAATCCTCCTTATCATGGGATGGTTTCCAGTATTTGGAAACCTACTTTTCTCATCCAACTTGGTTCAATTTTGGACCCATTATTGAATTCTCAACCCGTGCCATCTTCATCTAAAATTCTTACCCTTCAATATGTACCTAAATAAGCTCAAATACATGTAAGTTGACCTTTACAGGCAGTTATTTCATCTTAGCCTATTCTATCAGTATCTAGTACCCCTCAAGTTCCATTTACCAAGCCATTACAAGGTACCTTGTAGTCTCAACCGCTTGGGCAAGGTATTCCCCAAATTCCAGTAGGACAAACTGTGTATGGTATGACACAACCTCAATCAAACCCACCTAATGCCGAGATGATGAAAAATACGATAGGGAAACAATATACACCTTATCGGGGTATTCCTCAAGTGCCTTTTCAGGCCAACACATACAAACCCAACCATTCTAGCCTGTACAGGGTTATCGGATGGTCAACAAGGTTATGTGTATACTGGTTACTAGAATCCTCATTCTCATGCCTAGGTTCCTCTTTATTAGAACCCTTGTTATCTCAGAATGCAAGTACCTATTTCTTAGGCTATTCCTTCCTATCCAGGCTATCCCCCACTAGATTTTAACTAACAATTACTTTTTGTGGCGAATCTCGAATTACTAGACTTGACATGACTCACCAATGATCCTATTGCTCATTCACCTTGGTGCTCGATAATTCCTACCAAATTTCCTCTTGATATCCAAAAATCCAATGGGAGCCTTGGAGAAGACGCATCGACCCATGTCATGACATATCATCTGTGGTGTTATTCAAACTCCCTTAACAATTATTCCATTCGATTATGTCTTTTTCAACATACTCTTAATGTATCGCAACTAAATGGTACATTGAATTACCTATAGCTTCATTTCACGATTTCAGTTCCTTAGCTACCACCTTCCTCACACATTTCCAGTTGCCCATCTGGTATGAGACTATAACGAAACTTTTGACCAACTTTAAACAAACTAAGGCTACTCACATCTCAAATCATATTCATGAGTGGTGATGTTGTTGCCGGTTGGTTAAAACCTATGTTCCAGATCAATTATTAGCAGAATGGTTCATTAAATCCCTTTTTCCATCTATCACATAGGATGTATCTAAAGACAGGGTCACGATTAAAGAGCAAGTGATTTCTCATGCCCAGTATTTGGACCTCATCGATACCCAATCTGGCACACTCTACGAGAAGATACCATATTCTTAGAGAAATTTGAACGTTGTTCCTCCAACTTCTGGTAAAGAATCTCTTGTTGTTGATGGAATTGTTATTTTTTCTAGTTTGTAGACAGTGAGTAAACTATCTGGTGATGCTCTCACCACATCCGCTCAAAGCCCTCCATCCAATCCTCCTGCGACTTCGTCTTCTGAGATAAATTCTGTTTCATTTGATAAAGGAAAACCACAACAACAACTAGGAAGTAAGAAGAAATGAAAAGGAAAAAAGAAGAAAGATTCTTCATTGCAGGATAAAGAAATAATTCAATCCTCTAATGAGAAACGAAAGCCTCACTACCTATGCTTGATTTGAAATGAGGATCACTTTACTCGTGAATTTACCCACCGTGCGGAAGTGAACCAATTTCTGAAATCCTCCACTTCTCCTGCTGTGTTGATTGACCCGTTTCCCAATCAGGAGACCCACATGGTTGCTCGAGACCCTTCTTCCTCTGACATGGTTTTAATGCTTTCCTCCATGAAGCATAAATATGAAGTTTTGTGGCTACTCAAAATAAGGACTATGGTAACGCGAATCTTCCAAATGATCAGGCTATTTTTGAACCTCAGAATTACCTTCCCCTTGAATTTGTTCTCACCTTTTTCTCTTGATTTCTCACAAGACTACATATCCAATCAATGATAAATGCTAGATTTTGTATTAGGAAAGCATTAAAATGATCACCATATTATATTTTCATGTTCTTGCTAATAGATTTTTGCAAATTAGCTACAGAACACAGCCTATTCTGCAGCTAACTATGGATTCCATAGCTACTCTCATGGTTTGGCAAGTTACAGGTGTCAAATGAAGAACTCAACCATATGGGCATCTCTAGAATCATCTCTACATGGATTCTATTCTCCTCACTCGGTCCAGATCAACAGAAAAGAATGCCTAAAGTCATGGTCAAAGATGGAGTCAAATACATTATCTAGTAGCAGTGGGACTCTTGATATTTCGTAGGTCATCAGGATTCTAACAACTCTGTTGAAGAGTTAATGTGGATTAAGCCACTTGTAGCTGATCAAGAGTTGAGGAGTTAATGTAGATCAGGCCACCTGTAGCTGTTCAGAAGTTTAACAATCTCATTACAATTCGAAATAAGCCATTTGTGGCATGCATTTCTATAAATAGTCATGATAGATTCGGATCAAGCCACATGTAACAAGATTTTCTCTTAGACATTTATGTTGTTGTTCTATAAATATTGGTTAAATGAGACCGAGAAGTAATTAGAAGCTAGAAGAGATTACAGGCTTTTTGTTAAACACTCTGTTCAGACTTCGTTTTGTTGTAGTTAGAAGCTAGAAGGGATTACAGGCTTTTTGTTAAAAAATATGTTCAGACTCCATTTTGTTGATAATACAAACTCTGTTTTGTCAATGGTGGTTTAAAAGTGCATCTTTAATTAGCTGTTATCTAGCCACATCAGTTGCAGAGGGCCCCTACACTGAAGGAGGTTTTTCACTTGTTTTTTTCATTTTAATTTCTACTACTCTGTTTTTCTGCAAGTCCATTTTTTTTTAGTTTTGTTTCATTTCAGTTTGTAACCAATAGTGTGAGGATACAAATCACAACTATGCAAGTCTTATTATTCTAAGATATTGTATGACAAATGACTGAATGGAAAATGAAGAAATGAGAATACACAATTGCTTAGCTTCTTACTATTTTGATTACTCATTTTCTTAGCATAGAACTGTCAATTATTTGTATTAATAGATGTTCTCAAAACCATTTTGAAATAATGACAATTCTAACTTAATTGGTTGAATATCTAATTCATATAGTGATTGAGCTTACTCAGTATATTTTTAGTTTTACAATCTGTCATCTTTTATTTTCTGTTTTCATGTCATTACTTAGTTGCATCACTTGACATTCCAAAAGATCATTTCAGGGAGAATGATTCTATCATGTTCCAAAATTGAATGGTTGAATGGCTAAATGAATGCAATTACTGAATTACCTTCTACATCAGTATTACTTTTGGTTGTAAGAATTAGATCCATGGATTATGGCTAAATGGTAGATAAGATAGATGCTTTGTTTCTCTTATTAGGTCCTAACTAGTTAAAAATGGTTCTTAGTCCATTTTTAGGAGATTAAACTAACTTAGGAACCTATCCTTATTTTTAAAACTCATTGGATCAATGTAAATCTCTCATAGATTGTATATTCTTAGACATCAGAGAACAAAAACCCCCAAAACGAACATAAAAATACAAAACAACGAAGTAAGAGAAAAGTTAACTAAGCACAGATAGTGCCTCACACTTCATCAGCCTACAAACCTCGATTGATAATTCATGCAAGCAATTTAGGACACTAAATTGACTAAACATTTTGGCACCGTTGACGGGGAAGTGTAATTAGGTAACCTTAGCTCTCACATTAAAAAAAAAATGATATGCATAGAGAAAGAGACTCTAGGGGTAGATTTATAGCTAGAGGTAGGAGTTCAATTCCTACAACAACACCTACTCCACCAAAACTAAGAAGATATACACCTCCATCTCAAGCTCATATTCCTAGCCATAGAACTCCTGAAGTTCTAAGGTAAGAAATTCAATCAAGAGGATCTCCTACTTCATCTACTGAGGCATTCCTAGAGGAGGAAAATCTTGGATCTCCAACAGAAGGAGCAACCTTTTTCACCTCCACAGGGGAACATATTTTAGTTGAAGAATTAAGAATACCTAGTGAAGAAGAAGAAGTAGAAACTCTCTCCCACATACCGTTAATGGAGGAACTAGAGGAAGAGAATTTAACCTTGTAGGTTGAATCTTATATTGATTTTGAAGAAACTATAATGGTAGAGGAAGGATAGGATGGAGAATTCACACTGTTTGGAGGAGGAGGAGGTAGAGGAAGAGGTATAGGAAATAATGGAGAAGGCAGAGGAAATAATAGAAGATGTAGAGGAAACAGGGAAGTTGATAATTCTTTTGGATTCCCTATAGTTGATGAAGAAATAGATGCCACAATGAAAAATATCTCACCTTCTGTCCTCCCAAATTTTTATGGATTAAAAAGTGAAGACCCTGAAACCTTCTTCTTTGAATTTGAAGTCTTGTGGGGAACTTATGATTATTTACAAGACTCTCAAAAACCCAAATTGTTCCCTTCAACGTTGAAAGGAGCTACTTTAAAATGGTTCATGAGGTTGGTCACTCAGTCCATTAGAACATGGAATGACATGAAGAAAGTGTTTTTGGACAGGTATTTGGATTATTGCATGCCTATCAATCACAAGGATGAAGTGTTCAAAATGATGCAAAGAGAGGATGAAAATTTAGAGGATTTAATTGAGAGATTCAACTATAACTTGAAAAGAGAAAAAATGGATAACTTAGATCAAGATACTTTAAAAGCTCTTCTATTAAAAGCCATTAGAGATGAGTGAATATATATCCTTAACATGATGGGGAAGGGAGATATCTCTCAACTTCCATTAAGTGACATAGGAGAATTATGTGTTCATCTCTCAAGAGGAAAATCCAAAACTGGAAAGGTCCAAGAGATCCTTCTCTTGTTAGGGTGAATAAATCTGCAACTGGATCATTGAGTAGGGTAGAAACTCGAAACATGCTTGATGAATTTAAAAAAGATATTCTAGGGAGCCTTAGTGAACATATAGACACCCTTAAGTTACAAAACAAGCAGAAAACCGAGACTAATGCTTTGGCTATTTTCTTTCCCAAATGAAAAAAGAAGCTCCCTTTAAGAGAATTCCATTTAGATGCAAAAGTTATAGAGACTTGTGTGATTAGTATAGAAAACCATGAGACGAAAAGTTGTCCTTCAATCCCTGGTCTTAAGGTTGTTTTTCAAGAAGAAATAGTTTCAAATCCAACAGTCTCTTTGCTTTGTCTCTATAAGACTTTGGCAAGGGCAGGAAAATCAGGGTTTTAACAACCAAATGTATATGCTCCCCCCTCGAAATTGGAATTCTTGGCAACAACCTTGGCTTCAATCTCAGTCTCAAACTCAACCTTGGGCTCAACTTATAGAAGATTCTCTCCATACTATCAATATTCTCCATCATATCCAAACTATCCTTCCCAACAAATTCCTCAACAAAATCAACAACACCAACTTCAAAACCAAAACCCTCAACTTTTACTGCCATTTCCATGGAGACCAAATTATTTACCTGCCCAACCATTACCTAACCCCAACAATAAAAATCCTCAGAATACCTATATGGTGAAAGGACAAGAATTTCCAACTTACATGACTACTCCATTATATCTCAATGATGTCCAATTGAGATCTGGTAGGATATTGGAAAAGGAAAAACCTTCTATGGTTATTCAAAAACAAGAAAATTTTGAGGAAGATTCTTTACAACAAAATAAAAGTTTTGAAGGAACATCTCCTCAAAACTAAAACAATGAAAATGAAAAAATAAAAAGAACCAATAGACTCAACTCCTATCATAGAGCAACAACCAGTATCTACTTCCACACCTCCTTTTCCAGAAATATTACAAGTTGATAGAGGGGTAGAAAAGCATATTATGTTGCCTAATTATGATTTTCTAGATGAATTTCAAAATGTATGTGTCAAAATCCCTTTGTTACAAGCCATTAAGGAGATTCCAATTCTAGCTAAACAATAAAAGAGTTGAGCATGAAGAAATGAGGAAGAAACTTGTTAAAACGTAATAGCGACAAACTCGTCCAAATGCACAAGAACGAGTTTCACTGTCGCTAGAATCGCTAAAATATAGCGACAGGTTCGCCCGAAGTGCAGATTATATAACAAGAATATGTTATCCTACTCAAGCTTGACAAAAATAAAGAGGTACTGGTCAATAATGACTGGGGAAAATTTGGAAGAAAACAAGAAGAAACTTTATTGGTAGCAAGTCACTCTTGAACATGACACTTTCCTTTCGCATCCATGCTGGGTTGGGTTGTTCCGTTCACTGGTCTTCACCATTGGTCCATCACACCATCCATCTTTGGGGTTAATGTTACCAATCCATCGTCAGTGTCGCCGATATGTTCAAGAGAAGTCATTCAGACAATTCACCTGTGTCTCACCCACTGCAATACATTCATGTTGCATTCCTTCATGACTGCCACCCTGAACCCTGTATCGTCAGTTTGTTTTCACCTCCAAAATCATTTGCTTCATTCCGTGTCATTGATGTGGGATTCATTAAGGCCCTCCTGCAACGGGTCACTTCTTGTCGACATCAGCTCGTTATCCAATAAGTTGACTTAGGAACAACCCTTTCAGTACTTTGAAGCTTGCATGCCTCAATGGCAAGTTTCTCACTTTGGACGATAGGTTTACATCAATGACCTTTGACCGAGAGATTTTGCGTGGTGTTCAACACCAAGTCCCTTTTTCACACCACGTAGATTGTGCTATAGTACCTTGAGAGTCATTGTCATTATTGGTGATACCTCTCGCGCCTGTTAACAGCTTACATCATTAGCTGGTAATCAGGCGATGTCTTTCCATGTTCGACTCCAAAACATTTTTCACATGGATTGACTTGTACTCCAAGTGAAGATTGGCCGAGTTTGAAGACCCCGGATCTAGTTTCATCCATCAGGGTTGCGATATATTCAGGAATATAAAAACATCCAGTGTACATCATTGCCGAACAGATGATCATCCAAACCAAAGGATGATGTGTCCATATCATCAGTTTGTCACACAGACGATCGTCTCTCCTATGTACATGAAAATGAGTTTATAAAGCTGAGCATGGGAATGCCCGCCTCAGCTAGATCATGAAAAAATGTTGTCATATAATGTATTATATTGTATCTTATTACAGGTCACCTCCCAACTCAGAAAAACTTCAGATCCTCATAGTAAAGCATTTCACCCAACATCAAAAACGATTAACGACCTCATGCTTTAGGGGGCAACTATTATAGACATTTTTGGGCACTTCAACCCCAATCACAAATGTCCATAAACTGAGGGCTCTTAAGTCCCTAAAAGGGTTGCTTCACTACCTAAAGGAACAACGTCAACTAATTACATCATCTCCCAAAAGTTCTCCACTGAAAATTGCTCATAAATGGTCAAAACTGGACCATACTGAAAGCTCCATGTAGAGGGTGCGATGCATATTACCTTCCCAATGTACAGTGTGTGATGCATACCATTTTTCTCCTCTGTAGGGTGCAATGGTCAGGAATGGACAAATGGCAGGGACCAAAATCCGACGTGGAAGATCATGGAATCTTCCAGAAGCTTCCCCTCTCACACTTGCCACTCCATTTTTGACTAGGGATGAGTAAGAGATCTTCATTCTCCATGTGGAAGCAGGAACTATCAGAGACAAGACACTAATCAAGATCCCAAAAGATGACTCACCTCTCTGTAATCATCTATATATGGATTCCTCATCACAGAGATCCAGAGGCTGGAATTTTGTAATCTATAGAGAAGTGTTGTCAGTATTCTTGTGTACATTCACAGTGTTGGGTGATTTTGCTTTGCTTGAGGTGAAAGAAGGGCTTCTTGGCTGGAGGATGATGCTGGGTCAGCGCTGCTCATGGTTGTAATCCTCTTGCTACTTTTATCTGAATAAATCTATTCTTGTTTCCTTCCATATCCCAGTGTACTTCTTTATATATGATTGTATATGGCTAATGTACATCTGATCCTACATTATTTGTGAATTTAGATCCTTGTTTCTTGCATAGTAGTATGTTGCTATGATTCTACAGGTCCCTTTTGAAGCTGAGCAGACAAAGAGCGAGCAACAAAACTCTATCAAGTAGGAGATGGAATCGAGTGCAAGACTCAGGTTGGCCCTCTTGGTTCTCCTCTCATCTATTTTCATAAAAGGAATCAACAGTAGACTTTGATTGTTTGTTTCTAAGATAGCCACA
>APFE031605228.1:119414-139901 GCA_000404065.3 Pinus taeda | reverse complement strand
GTCTCTTTCTTCTTTAATAAGAAACCTCTTTTACAATGTACTGGTGCAGTCCTTTACCAGTACGCAGGCTACAACCTGCAGAGGGCTACAGCCCTCTTAGCTCTTGTACTAGCCGATCCATTTACTAGTACGTAGGTGCTGACCCTACAGAAGGCTACAACCTTCTTTCATTCAGGGACCACGTTTCATCAATTTTCAGACTGGATCCAAGAGTACAAAACAAACATTACTGCAATAAAATCATCAACTTATACTTGCATCATAATTCATCAAACAACCCAATACTGAATCACTGAAACCCTGTCATCAAGAACACAGAACCCAAACCAAAGCCCAGAACTCTGCAACAACCACCAAAATCAACAGCAACCTGAAATATCAAATCTTATTATGCATACGCTACTTCACTGTACTGAAACCGCGTGTATACGCACTTTCTCCAAAGGAAACCCGCGTGCAGATCTAGAAATAATTACTTATGCCTTCGCTATCAGATCCGACCCTTGCCAAGCGTCCCGAACAGATAACCAGCAAATACTAGATCTTCTCACTTCATCAGACACCCATTTCAACTATCTTTGCCTAATGATCTTCTCCTTATATAGCCTTAGGCCTTGCTCAATACCATGGTCCAAAACCATAACAAACTAATACCATCAACTCAAAACTAGGGATCAACACGTCCGTCGAGACACCATGGTCCAAAACCATAGGCACAACTTCGAAGGAATAACCGCCATGGACCAAAGATAAGTTTTCCACATACACGCGCTTTTACTGAAGCCAACCTATGTGTACACGCGACTTGGTATATAGCGAACCTGCGTGTATCTCTTTCTATCCTGCTGTATTAAGATCTGTCCTCTGATTAAGTTGCCATCACCTGTACCTGTCTCTGAGTGAGTTGCCATCAAGGACAACACTTGTATCATAATGTGAACATTCTCAAGATGAATGGCCTTTACATTGGCCGAGTCAATAGTAGTTGGTTTAAACAATAATAATGAATGCCTAATGTAACTATGTAATGATCCAATATACTT
Organism: Pinus taeda; assembly: GCA_000404065.3. Lineage (NCBI taxonomy): Eukaryota > Viridiplantae > Streptophyta > Pinopsida > Pinales > Pinaceae > Pinus > Pinus taeda. The sequence goes on along the minus strand of APFE031605228.1, from coordinate 138,858 downwards.
AGTTACTACTTCAGGTGAGTCAAGTGCAATGGCCAAATTAAGTGATTTTTTTCTAAAGTCCTCAGTAAAGCTTTGAACATCCTGACCTCTACCTTGCCTTAAGTATTGCCAGTCCATTAATGTTTTTTTCTTATAACCCAAGGGATAAAATTGTTCCTTTAATGCAAAAACAAAATTGGGCCATGATGAAAGAAGATTACTCACACTCTTACTGCTTCACAATTTTCTCTCCCACAAGATGAGAGCAATGCCACTCAACTGAAGGAAGGCCAACTAGATCTTTGCCTCGTCCTCTTCGATCTGTTGAATCCTGTAGCAAATTTAAATCTGCCTAATCCAGTTATCAAGCTTTTGTACATTACTTTCACCATTATATATGGGAGAACCAAATTTGACATCTAATTTAAAGAAAGGTTTATTATATACATCCCTTGAATTCCTATGATGATGGTGATGAGAGGAAGAAGAAATTTCACTCGTGGAAGGACAAGGAGGGGGTTCTTCTCCACCATTTCCATGCATTGAACCTTGTTCTTCTAGATTTCTTTCTTTTCCTTTCTCCCGCCTTGAAAGCAATTGATTGACCTTTTCTGCCATGGTATAGAAGGTTTTCGGTAGTTGCGCTCCTCTTCATAACAAGCCTCTTCATCTGCCATGTTTATCCTTCGATGTGCATGCCCCACTTCCGGATCGAAAGACTTTAGTTTCCCTTCACCTCTTCAAATACTCTTTCTTATTAGCATAAAAACATGCAATTCAAATCTACAAAGGCCTCCTCTGATACCACTTGATCCAAGATCTTTCGCTTATAGATGTATTAAAGAATCACATGGATAAATTGCAGCTTAACCATAGAAATTTAGTATGCACATGAAAGAAGAGGAGAAACACATAAAAGCATCAGAAGAATACAAGACACTTAATAACAGAGTTCTTCCAATTTGGACTACGTCTCTGTGTTATGAAACAACTCACAAAAAGATAGAAAAGATAGATGAACTCCTTAGAATTCAGCCTCTTCGAGCGGGAAACCTCCTTTACATTACACAAATGAACAATTCTTCGATGATACGAATGACAAGACCTCCTTTCTATATATAGGAATCTAAGGAGTCATAATATAATCAGAGCCGACATAACTGTAATAATGTAAGGATAAATAATAACAATAGCGGGCTTTTATGGGGCACAATAGTAAAAATATGGGGACTACATGGGTACAAAAATATAATAAGGGGGCTGTACTAATAACAATAAGGGGTTACACTAGTAGTATAGGGGCCTAACATGCCCCTCTCCTTAAAAACGTGTTGTCCTCAATGCTTGAGTAGTTCTTGATGCTTCTGTAGAATATTCTTGTCCTCCCATGTGGAATATTCAGTGGGTAAGTTCTTCCACTTGATGAGATACTCTGAAATTGATTGATTTCATAGCTGTTGGGTTCTTGTTTCTGTGACTACTCCAGGTTCCAATATGATTTTTCCTTCCTCTTCAAATTCTAACAATAATGTTTGAAATGGGATCTTCTGAAAATTTTGAATGAGTGGCCACACTTCTTCGTCCTTCTTCCATTCATCCCTTGCTTTGTTTATCCAATTTGGTTGGATAATAAAAATAGCACAAAACAATTCTTCCACGTCCTCATCCTTTCTTGAGAGTGCATCTGCAAGAAAATTTTGCTTCCCTTTTCTATAGATGATGTCAAACTCATAACCCAATATATTTGTGACCCATTTTTTCTATTCTTCTATAGATAATGTTTGTTCTAAAAAGTATTAAGACTATCATGATCCATTTTTACCTTGAAGTGTCTTCCCATTCGATAAGGTCGTCGTTTCTTAAGTGAATGTAGTATTTCCAACATTTTCTTCTCATAAATAGCTTGCTTGAGATGTAGCAGTAAAAATACCCGATCACCTACATCAAAACATTTTTCACTACAATGTTGATCTACCTGTTGTTTCATTCAATTTTGCACCAAAGTGGCATTATCCTTTAAAAGTTGGAGAACCTATTGTTGATGCTCAATGTGATCTTTCACTGTTTGAACCTTTTTCTTCTTGATATGTCCTTCTATATTGAGAGTTTGAGGAGTGATAATTTCTTCCAATGATTTACAAGATATGGTCAGATTCATTTCTTGATGCTTGATGCGATCTTTCACTTCTTGGACATTTTTATTCTTGATATGTCCTTCTATCTTAATAATTTGAGGAGTGTTAATTCTGGCCAATGCATTACAAGATATGGTTGGATTCATTTCTTCTTTCTCGATGTGATCTTTCACTTCTTGAACCTTTTTCTTCTAGATATGCCCTTATATCTTGAGAGTTTGAGGAGTGGTAATTCTTGCCAATGCTTTACAAGATATTGTCAGATTCATTTCTTCTTTCTCTGGGGTTGGTCCCTAGTGTATATACTCTTATTTTGATGTTTATTGATCCTTTTCTTCCTCCTCTTCATAAACTATGTAAAATGATTTCTTCTCAGAACACTTATGACCTTTAATGCATTTTCTATCACAATTGTAACAAAGCCCTTTTCTCTTTTCTGTTCCAATTTTTGTGGTGTAACCCTTGTAGGTTGTGGAAGGCTAGGAGAAACAACACTTCCATGTTTATAATTGTGAGGGGTAGACTTTCTTCTTGCCATAATTTTACTTTCCACTATGTAACCAAGCCCTTTTACTCTTTCTAATTGTTGTGGTGTTTCTCTAAAGAAGGTGTTGCTCTTTGTATCCTCATAATGTGCTATTATTTCCTCCGTGAAAATTGACAACATAACAAGTTGTTTACGAGAACAAAGCGCTTTATACCATAAAATTGATCTAGTTCTAAATATGAAGATGTAATACATACCTTTTGTAACAGTGGTACACCATGTAGATCAAAATATTGCTCTATCTAAAGTATCCAATTTACTGAATCCTTTCCATCAAACTTCCTCATCTTGCTTTTTCTTGATTTTAGGAGCTTGATCTTGAAACAATTGTAACTATGTACTTTCGGATCTTTAAATTCTGAAATTGTGATCCATAGTAGCCCTTTGCGTCCTCTTTCCAATGCCACTAGTTTGATCCAAATTGGATTCTCCAAGGAAGAGTTAAGCCAAATCTCCCATAGTGACCTAATTATAGACTAGTTCGGTAGAGCGGACTTGTACAACAAGCCATGTGTCACTATTTCGACCTTTGGCTCTGAAAAACATATACAAGAAACTACAATTTTTCCTCATTCTGTACCTTCTTACAAAATTTCAATCCGATGCTTAGAGAGAAAGTTATGACAATTTTCCCCAAGTCACCTGTTTGGAATGTAATTCAGCAGTCTACAAAAAGACCAACTTCCTTAGATCATATCTCTGCAAATATAGCACGAAAAGCTCTGAAATTCAGACTCGAGGTTCAATGTGATTTCTAAAATAATAATAAATTAAATAAATAAATAATAATAATATATATATATATATAATATATATATATATATATATATATATATAATATATATGATATAATATATAATAAAATTTATAAATATAAAAATAAAATTATATAATAATATATATAGATATAAGATATATAATATATATATATATTTTCGCTTATGAAACATTGCAGAAAAAAGTTATAGCGAAAATTGCACGATGACCTATTTGGAGCAGCGAAACCCTAGAATCCAAAGCTCTGGTACCAAATGTTATGAAACTAGCTCACAAAAAGATAGATGAACGCCTTAGAATTCAGCCTCTTCGAGGGGGCAACCTCCTTTACATTACACAAATGAAAAATTCTTCGATGATACAAATGAAAAGACCTCCTTTCTATATATAGGAGTTTAAGGAGTCATAATATAATCATAACCAACATAACAATAATAATGTAAGGGCACAATAGTAACAATAACGGGCTTTTATGGGGCACAATAGTAACAATATGGGGACTACATGGGTACAACAATATAATAAGGGGGTTGTACTAATAACAATAAGGGGTTACATTAGTAGTATAGGGGCCTAACACTTTGGGCCCTAATCGATCAATGGGGAGGCCTTCATTCACTAAGTGGCATGAGAAAGAAGAAGTACAATCAACATTTACAAAAGGAGTCTTATACGTCCAATATGGAAAATGGATGAAACATGGAGAGCTCTATTGTAAAAACTGGCATTACCATTGAGTTCAGTCGCTGGGAGGTGCAAAATCAATATAAAACTTGCCCAATTATGACATTGGACCAAAACTAACCCCCTGTAAAATGTGCTCAGGCAAGGTTCCACCCTTTGTCATAGGTTTGCTCACGGTTCTGCCTCCTGCAATTCATATTCCTTGAAACACATGCCGCACTCGCCCCCCCAGGCGAACTATCTAGATTGGTTTATATATAGATTTTTTTGGTGGATATCCCAAGAGGAATCGATGATGTGTTGGTCAATGAAAGAAAATTGTTGAGGAGGGGTCGGGGATCAAATCTCGCCCCTCCCTTTTTTATTACATAATGGTTAATTGTTTGAAATGGGAGGTGTGTCCACTGGTCTGGTGGCCAGCTCCCCTAAATTTCTGCTGGTAGTTCGTAAGATGTGGAGTGTGGTGGAAGGGAGGTAGGGTTGACAGCCTGCCCCCCAATACTTTTATATCTTATATGGTTATGGTGGGCACCAGGGGTGGCGGGGTCATGGATGCCCACCACATATTTAATACATTTGTGTTATGGTGGTTTTAGGGGTGGTGGGGTCATGGCTTCCCACCCAATATTTAATACATAAATTTGTTATTGTTACCACCGGGGTGGTGGGGATTATGGCCTCCCGCCATTTTTTAATACTTTTATAACTCTATTTAGAAATTTTATAGAACCTTAGGGGATATTAGGAAAATTAATGGACCCACAATTTCACTCAGAAAATTGGCCAGATTCCAGTTTCGGATTCTGGCCAAATTGTACCCTCCTTAAGCTTGCCACATGGGTAAGCCAACCCAAAAATTTGACTCCTTCTATCTTATTCATACAGAATTGGATTGAAGTGACATTCAAACTGTTGGAATCAGTGTGACTAACACTTTGATCTAATGTCAAGTTTATCATCTTTCTGCCACTTTGAATTTTGAGCATTTTTCATGCCACTGGTGTTTGGAGATCCACCTGGATCAACAAGTGTGGTCACGAAGTGGTTAATGCATGTAGGGTGACCACAATTACTTTATAATAAGTGGATTGGCCCAAATTATTGCCACCTATGTTTTATCTTGTGAAGGTGATTAGTCAAGCTTCTTGCATTAAGAATTCTCCAATCTCAGTCTTAGAGGAATCACATTCGATCACAAAGGGTTTTGTAAAATCTAGGAGGGTGAAAACTATGGTGGAACACATCGCTTATTTGAGATCCAAGAAGGGTTTTTTAGCTTCTTATGTCTAGAGGAATGCATTTTTCTGGAGACTATATGTTATGGGTCTCGCAATGTGTCCATAATTTCTAAAAAATATATGATAGTATCCTGTGAGTCCCAGAAATCCCTGCAGAATTTTCAATGTTCAAACTCGTGCCTAATATTGAATTTCTTGAATCATTTTGGGATGAACTCATACTCCTTCATGGCCCACAATGTGTCCAAAGTACCCCACCTGCTCCATTGGAAAAGAACAATTGGACAATTTGACAAATAATTTATTATCTTGAAAAAGCTACAATATCCAATCAACATGTTGAATATATATTTCCCATCTTTTTCTCTAGATATGTATATGATAAAAAAGGACTAGTACAAAATTTATGACATATGCCTTGATAAGGTGTTTCATGAGATTTTCAAAGGTGGATAGGACATTAGAAAGACTGTCAGCTCAATTTATTGTGTAAACTAAGGCATGTATTTTACTATCAATCTAGGTTACTAACCTTAGAAGAAAACCACACTTTATCGATTTTTGGATAAGAATTAATATACACTATAGTTATGATAATAGAATTCCATATTACAAATATAAATCATTCTAAATAACTAAGCAAAAACATTTAAGTCTATTTCATAAAAGCATGTATTATTGGTCAATAACATTGCACTATTTTAGAAAAACAAGGAAGAGGCTCTTTCAGAGAGACCTGGTTGTCCTCCCTCAACAATTCTATAATGACATTTCCAATATCTAAGTAAGCATAAAAGAATGTAATGAAAGCATAAGAACTTAATTTAAGAAAGCTTGAAAGAAGTGAATCTTCTTCATTCTTAGTCCTAGCTCATGGAGAAGAGGCTCTTTCTTAAGAGGCCTGGTTGTCCTTCCACATTAAATATAATCAGTAAAATGAAGCAATCTTCACTTAACACATTTCATAAAATAAATTCACATTAAATATATTTACAAATATTTACAGCAAATGAATATAATAAACATGGTGAATTAAACTAGCATATGCACAAATATGAACATCATACAACAAAGTGTACTTAGCTTCGTATGGGGGACATCCAATCTTGCTGGTACATTACTAAAATACTCATCTACAACAGCTCATTCACTCCATCAAACAAAAATAAATAATGAAACAAAAGCTTTGTCTTCAATTATCTCAAAATAATAAGTTTTTCTACATAGTTTAACTATGAATTCCTCTCTGTAAATATGAAAAGTAATAACCATATAAGCTAAAAAGTCTGAAACAACCATCATTAATGTTATCCCACTTCATTGGGTCAAAGCCATCGATTAGTTACCTGAAATCTGGAAAAATTCCAAAAAACCCTAAAACTGCCCCTTTTTAATAGGGATTTCTGGGTGACAGGTCAAGTTTGACCAACGTTGACAGGGCTTGTATTTGCTCATTTTGACCAAGACAATAGTTGTTCATCCATCCTTGGTTCCTAATATTTCCAAATATGTATTCATCTTGTGCCCATGTGTCCTTAACATGTCACTTTAATGGAGCTATTACAGGAATTTTTAATGCAGTCTAAAATTAATTTTAAAACCCAATTTTTACAAAAAATTCTAAAATTTGAAAAACATTATTTATTTACCTGAATATACATAAAAAGGTGAAAATAAGGCATATATGGATGATGTATGGTGGAATATGATGGAAATTAAGTGGATATTTAATAAGAAAAATTAATCAAAATTGAGGGACACTATCTCCCCCTTGCTGATACTGAAGGATGTCCTCATGCTTGCTTTCTTCGCTTTGACGTTATGAGTGTTGATGTCCCTACTAAACCTATACCTATAGCATCCTATTGTGCAGATTGAAGTAAAATGTCAATGCCTTCATGCTCCCCTTCTTTATATATGGCATCTTTTACCTTTCTTTTTCATACTTGTATTGCCACAGTCTCTTCTCTTTGAGCCATCTATAAGCTTGTTTTGAGATGAGAATGTTTTGAGTTTCAAGCTTCTTGACTTGTTTTTCCAATTTCTTGTTCTCTTTTGCCATTTTATTGTTTTTTTCCCTGTACATATTTTTTTCCTTCTTCAAATATCTTTCCATCATTTTACTATACCTCATCTCCTGAGTCAAGTTTGTTATTTTCTTTAGATCTTCCTCACTATGTAGCTCTTATCTTACCTCTTTAGCATATGCATGTGATGACATGGCTTCTATCCAAGGTTCCTCAAAATAAGAGCCCTTTTCCATAGCCTCTTCCTAAACTCCCTTTTCCAATCTTTGTATGATTTCAATGATTTTTTCAACAATCGTATGTTCTGGTTCTTTCTCAACAATCTCAAGTTCTAGTTCCTTCTATTGGCTACTTGGTCCTTCTTGTGACCTCCTTCTTCACTTCCTTGGGATAGACAAAAATGTTTTTTCTTTTTTTACCATGACACTATCTTCTTTCTTTTTAGATCTTTTTCTGGGATATGAAGGGGAATTCATAATGTTTTATGTAATATGTAGTTGTTGAAGCCTCTCTTCATTCTCTATTTCATGTTCTTCAAAGTTATTTTTGGTCAAGAACTCCTTCCAAGGTGACTCTTTGTCTCTCACTTGATATTGAGCAAGTATTTTAATCAACCCACAATGGTATTGAGCTTCTGCTTTGTTTTTGGCTCATTCTATCATTTTAATCAAACTTCTTGAAAACAAGGGATTTTGATTTTGCATTCTCCTTTAATATGTTGTACCAATTTCATATGATAAAGATAAACTAGGTTGTGCTTATTGTCACAAGTGAAATATCTTTGAATGATTAGAACTAATTCAGACCAAGGCTCCCTGAACCAGTCGCTTTGAATTTATTTTGATCTATCAAAGGTGTATTTCCTCTATTTTTCAAGGAAGAAGGTCCAACCTTTTTCCTTTAGATGCAGTCGCTTATGATATTCTTCCCCTTCCAAAGGAAGTTCTAAAGCTTGAGATATAAATTCTGGGTTTATTGATATTGGAAGGTCACCCAACTCGTTTTTACCATTCTCAAAATTTTTAATGAATTCCTATGTTATATTGTCATTATGGCCATTAAATTTTCTTAGGAATTCAAGTAATCCTACTTGAAACAACTTTTCCACTGCATCTTTGCTCCAATTTTCTAGTTTGAACTCTCTAAGTTCCATTCTTGTTGCCATGTGTTTTGTATACCAATTAATGTATCCTTAGAAAGTTAACATCCTCATCATAAAAATAAATACATGTATATATATACATATGTCTCCTTATTCATGCAATGTTTATTCACGGATAATTATCATGGAAAATAAGCTTACCTGATCTTTGAAGTTCTTTAAAAAAATTGAAATTAGTCTCTTGCTTGAATCCTTTTGAATTTCCTTGGTTCTGCTACAAAAATGAGTCTACTTCTCTTCAAAACAAAAATATTTGCTCACTATGTAAACGATATTAAAAACATCTTATCAATGTTTTACTGCTCCTAAACGCGTGCTTCAATCTCAGTTTTCCCCAGTTTTTTATGAAAATCCCTTCTTTGTTTGTTTAGAAATGCTGATTGTGCATATGAAAAATAGGACTATGCATTTTTCAAATATACCAATTTCACAAATATGCATGAGGGAATTCAAGTTGGGATACCTGAACTCTAAGAAGACTTGAGAATGTCTCAAATTTAATAACTTCTTTTCCTGTGTTTAAACAGTGTCATTTTAATTAGAACTCCTTTCAACGTCTTCGAAGATTTATTCATGACATAGGTGGAAAGGTTTATTTAATGGTGGCAGAGTTTTCAAATCGAAAATTGAAGTCTTTCTCCCTCATAAAATGACACATATTAACCAACATATCGAGCTTAACTACCCTTGGAATTCATTTAATTGATGATAGAAATATGTTATTTGGCTCTTACCTCTTCTCTTGCATAATTTCTGGAGTTTGTTAGGAAGCACAGTCAACTTGGCATAGAGAGAATCTCAACCTTCAATCTCCTCGTTAAAACCAATGTATCTTTCCTTATTTCTCCATGAAATATTTAATCTCCTTGCCTATTTATGATGCACTTCCTTCTTTGTTTAGGGCTTTGCAAACCTCTTTTTTCTGGCTTCTCTGTCTTACACAACTCTTCATTTTTTGTGTTTTCTCTGTACGTTCTCTTCTTCTATGAAGATTTATCCTTATGCTGTGAAATGCACATCGTTACTGTCACCTTCTGTGCTCAGTTCTTTGCTATGATGGAGGAAGAGAGACTTACACAAAGCTCGGTTTGTGGTATAATGGTGAAATATAGTATGCCACAGAGTTTTGTTTGTTTGAACGTATTTTGACCATTTTACCACTCCCATCTCATACTAGGTCCTACGTTCCCATGGATGCCTACGTGTCATAGTATTAACTGCATTCTCTGATTCATGTACACTCTTCCATTCACAAATGTTTATGCATGCCTTATCACCATAATACTTGCACTACACACATTCTACTATGTTCATTCTTCAATCATAGTTTCATTCATTTCTTTGTTTGTCCACTATAGTTTGTAATCATATTCCACATGTTTGCAATTGTATGTAGTGGATTTAAAAATGACCATAGTTTTAGTTCATTTTAAATCAAATATATTTATAATGATATTAACCCTTTTTGTTTTTGTAGGAAAGAAAAAATTCCTTATGGGCAAAAAATTTGAGCCTCAATTTTTTTATCAAAAATGCTTATCTTTATGTTGAAGGATAACGAAGGAGTATATGGGATTAACATAGGACTATCATGAAATGTAGGGTAGGATAATGATTGTAATGTTTTATGTGGTGATGTAGTCAGGATCAATATAATATGAAAGAAGGAGTACATGGGGCTAATGTAGGACTATGATGAAATGTAGTAGGATGCATATCCAAGTTAAATTAGTTTTAACAATTCTAGAAATTTTCTAAAATCAAAGGTTTTAAAAGAAATCAAAATTACAGTACTTTCCTTTGATAACTCATTAGATTTTTATCATCACATGACTTTTCAAAATGAATTCCTGTCAATACTAGATTGTAGAGAGATATTTGTAGTTACTTTAGGTCCCTTTGACGTTAATTTCATTAAGTTCCCTTCCATATATGTTAATGATGTTTATTTCAGGTCCCTTCTGATACTTGTTGATGATGTTTATTTCAGGTCCCTTACAATACTTGTTGATGTTTTTATTTCAGGTACCTTCTTATACTTGTTAAGAATAATGTTTCAGGTCCCTTCTGATAAACAACTGCTTGATATCAAACCATTGCATGGTATGTTGATTTATTGTGAGTTTCCCCCCTTTCTTATCTTCATACTTATCCTCAAGTTTTTTAAGTTTTGGAGAATGATCCTGTAAAAACAAAAATGGAAAGAAAAATATGAAGAAGAATTCATATTTGCCAAACATGATGGTTTTCCGATATGAATTCAAGTTTTTATTGCGCCAGTACCCTGGATTTTCACAACCAAACTCTTTTATTATTCTTTTAACTTTTTATTTTTATTTTTCTGGAAGTAGGCAAGGCATATTCCTATTGTTTTCCAATAATTATATAACATTGTCTTCTAAAACTGTTTTGAAATGGTCATCTCTATTTATAGGCTTATGATAGAATTTTAGCCTATGACCATTAACTAGAAAAGAATTTCTTGCTTCATCAATTGTCCTTCTCCTTACTGCTCCATTATCAAATATTTCTTCTACTTCATATGGCCCAAGCCAATGAGTAGTAACTTTTTCTTTGAAATCTTTGAACTTAGAGTCAAAAAAGTAGTGCCCAGACTCTTTTATGAATTTTTATTTTTATTTTATGAATTTGTCATGCCATTTTTTCCTCTGTTGTTGAACTAGAGATGTATGTTCCATAACTTGTTTTCTCATCTCATCTACTTCATTGAGTTGCATGATCCTCTATTGTTGTGATTCTGTTAGGTCCAGTCCCAATTATGCTACAAGTTTATATCTAGGGATCTCAAATTCAGTTGGAAACAAAACTTCTTTTCCATAAACAAGCTGATAGGGGCTAAATCAAGTAGTATGTTTCCATATTATCCTATAAGCCCATAGTTCTTCATTAAACTTCTTTGACCAATATTTTCTATCCATGTTCACTTTTTTTGTCATAATATTATCAAGTACTTTGTTCATTGTTTCAACTTGTCCATTTTCATGTGGGTGGTATGGTGTTGATTTTCTATGCTTAATCTTGTATTTCTCTGTCAGGTCTCAAACAAGCATGGAGGTGAATTGTGCCCCTTGATCTATGACAATCTACCTTGGAACTCCATATCTTACAAATATTTCTTGATAAATAAAAGAAACTACTGTGGTTTCTATTTCTTTGATCATTTCTTTTGCCTCTACCCATTTTGTTACATAGTGAGTGCATAGTAGGATGTACTTCTTACCATTTGATGGTTGGTTGATAGAACTCACAAAGTCAAGATCCCATTGTTCAAATGGTTCTATGAGTACTTGAGGCTCAATGAAATTTCATTTGAAACTACAGGTTTAGCTATTTTGTGGAAGCCATCACATCTTTTAGCATAAGTTTTTGAATCTTTGAATAGTGATGGCCAATAGTAGCCTTGGTTTAAGACCTTGTATGCAATCCACTTTCCTGCAAAATGTCCACCACATGGTTCATCGAGACATGATTTTAGAATATCAGTGATTTCATATTATCTTATACGCTTCCTAATTATAAGATTGAGTCCTGTATAGAAAATATCTCCATTAATCCAAGTGTATCTTTCACTGTCTCTAATTATTTTTATTTTTCTTCTTGCTAGTTAAATGTGTTGGTAATATTCCAGATGATATATAATTAGCTATATCTACAAACCATGGGATTTTACTTGTTATAACAAATAGATGCTCATTAGGTAAGTTATCTAACATAGGTGTAAGATCATCAAAATAGTGATGTCTTGATAGAAAGTTTGCTACTTCGTTATCTCTCCCTCGTTGACCTAAAATAGTGATATTAAATTCTTGCATTAATAACATCCATTTAGTGATTCTACCATTGGTAATTGTTTTTTTCAATAGATATTTAATGGCTAAATGATCTATATGGAAAAATACTTGATAAATTGTTATATAATTCCTAAATTTATTAATTGCATGGACAATTGATAGCATTTGTTTTTTAGTTACTGTGTAGTTTAATTAGGCAAGATTTAAATTATTTCTTATAAAATAGATGGCATAGTTAAAATGATTTTCTTTTTGTCCTATAGATGCTCCTGTTTCTATGTTTGATGCATCAGTAGATATATGGAATGGTAATGACCAATTTGGTTCTTTGAGAATGGGTGCTATAGACAATTTTTCTTTCAATTTTTCAAATGCATTTTGACAATTTCTAGTCCATTGAAACTCAATGTCTTTTGTAAGTAGTTTGAACAAGGGTGAAACTATATTACTGGAGTTTTCAATGAATCTTCTGTAGTAGCCTACATATCCCAAGAAACTTCTTACTTCTTTTTGTGTTTTTGGTGGCATTAAGTTTACAATAACTTGTATCTTTCTTGGGTCTATCGTAATTCCAAAAGAAGAAATGTGGTGTCCCAACACTATTCCTTCAATTATCATCATAAAACATTTCTCATTGCTGAGTGATAAATTTGTCTTTATACATCTTTTTAGAACTTTTTCAAGATTATTTAAATAATCATCAAATGTATCTCGATATATAGTCAAATCATCCATGTAAACTTCAACACATTCATGTATAAGATATGCAAAGATAACTAATACTGCTCTTTGAAATGTAGTAGGTGCATTACATAACCCAAATGGAAAACTATTGTAGGCATATGTACCCCATGGAAAAGTAAATGTGGTTTCATGACGAACCTCTAACGCTATATTTATCTGATTATAGCCACTAAATGCATCAAGAAAGGAAAATAACCTTTTCCCTGTGAATGAGTTTACTACTTGATCAATGAATGGTAGTGGAAAATGATCCTTTAATGTTTCTTTGTTCAGTTCCCTATAGTCTACACATATTATACATTTTACATTTTTCTGGTACCACCATTAAAGGAGAAACCCGTTGACTATCAGAGGTCGGGTAGATAAATCCTACTTGTAATAGTTTCTGCAATTCTTCTTTCACTATCTCTCTCATCATTAGATTCATTATTCTTTGTTGCTATCTTATTAGTTTGATTGTTTCATCTATGTAAATGTGATGGATGGATGCTTTTGGATGGATTCATTGCATGCATGTATAGTCATAGGAAAAATCTTTTGAATATTTATGCAATAATGCAATTACCTGTTGTTCTTGTGATGATTGTATATTATTACCAATATCTAGATTCTTTCCTCGATTGATTTCAATAGTTTTACTTTGAGATATGGTAATTGAGTTGATAGGAAAAATTATTTCAAATGAATTCTGCAATGATTGAATAGTACAATTTTCCTGAAAACATTGATTTAAAATATGATTTGCAGCTTTGTATTGTATCATTCTTAGCTTCTAAGAAATGACAAGTTATGAGATAAATGAGTATTTCCTTGTTCATCCTCAAGCCATGATAGTAAACAAGGATATTGAGAAAGAGGCTAGCATGTAATATGTTTCCTTTCATATCCATGTGCTATGATCATGCTTCCTAATCTGCATCCAATGAAGTCATCTATTGTGTCTTACAATGGTCTGCTAAGAATTAAAGGATGGCCTCCTAGAATTTTTTTTGGATGTAATATCAAAAAGTATACATGGTATTCTCATGAATCCAAAAAAACAATGATTTCCTCAAGTATTCCTTCCGGTAAAATTTTAGATCTATCTGCTAGTTCTAAAACTATAGTAGTAGGTGAGATATTTGGAAATTTTATATACTTCATAGTTTCTGTTGTCATGACATTTATAGAAGCTCCTAGATCAATTAATGTTTTATGAACTAAGAGATTATTGATTGAAATAGTAACCATAGGTATCCCATGATCAATATATTTTTCAATTGTTGTCTTTTTAGACATGAGACTAGCTAATTTGCTAATGACTTGAATTGTGGGTAGATCCCTTTTCTTTCTGTCAGTTTGCTTAATGCATAATTTCTTAATTGTTATTCTATAAATTGGAATTTCCTTAATAGCTTGCAACAAAGGAATTCTAACGTAAGAATTATGTAATTCATCTACAATATCAAATTCAAGAGTACAAATTGATGGTTTATAATCCATTAACCTTTCTAGGAAAGGTGGTGTTTGAGTCATAATTGTTTTATCTCTCTGAATTTGATTCCTTGGATTAGATTTTCTAGATTGTCTCCTTTTTAAATTTTTTATTCTATGATTGGTGGAGAATATTTTTGTAATAATTTTCCAGATCTCAAGTGAATATCTTGAATAGGGAGAGTAGAATGTGTACAAAATAATGTTGTTTCTTTCATATTATATGCTTACCTTTCCACTCTATTACTCGTTTTTGTGACTGGGTGAGCTGGTAATTGAGTTGGTATGGGTGGTGGTTTATTAGAAGGCAGTTGAAGTTGGTGAGGTTGAGTTAGTGTAGTAATTGATTATTGTGTAAATGGAATATATTGAGTGGATTGCTCGAATTGATAATATGGGAATGATTGCTGAGGATATGGTTGTTGATATGATGGATAAGATTGATATTATTGAGGGTTAAATGGTTTAGGAGGTTAGACTCCATAAGAATATCCTATCCAACTTTGTGAAGGTTGGTTTTGGTTTTGCTGAGGAGGCCAAACTTTCCATGGCAAGGAGTAGTCCATGAACTGTACTATTGAACATTTTGGAGAATGTTTTGAGGAAGCTGTTGATATGTACTTGCAAAACATGGTTGCCAAGCTCTTCTTATGCCATATAATAAAATCTTTGAGTTTCTTCTATTTGAATTTCTTGCAACTCTTTTAATGTTGGACAATCATCTGTAGCATGATTTTTTGTACATAATCCAC
Source organism: Pinus taeda (assembly GCA_000404065.3). Classification (NCBI taxonomy): domain Eukaryota; kingdom Viridiplantae; phylum Streptophyta; class Pinopsida; order Pinales; family Pinaceae; genus Pinus; species Pinus taeda. The sequence continues at coordinate 123,528 of APFE031605228.1, read as the reverse complement.
AAACATGTATATTATCCAAAGGAAATTCTCGTAAAAGATGCTTTTTCCTACACTTAGGAGAAAAGATTACAATTGGTTTTTCTTCTTCTTATTGTTTCTTCATTGATTTTAATTGATCCAAAATTGATTTTGGATAGAATTCCAAGTGTAAGTGTTCCTCACAGAGGAAAATGAAAGTCCAATGATGTTCCTAGAAATAGCCCCATTGTAGAGATCGTTTCATTCTAAATCTACTGCAACTTGAATGGGCTAAAATGGACTTTGGATGCAAAAGTTATCACAAAAAGAGGTTGCCCTTTATCCTTTGAAAAAGAGGCAAAATCTTCAAAAAAATGGCAAAAAACACTTATAAAGGGAAATCACATTGGAGATGGCCCAAGAGGTAGACTTAAGCGGAGGTGGAAGAGACCCCGATTTCCAATCCCCGACATATCGGGTCAGAGGCCGACATATGTAAATAACGTAAGGATGGGACCTCGGCCTGATGCCACATTGCGATCACCAATATCGACGTCGATGGATCGACATCAATGATTGGCATAGTCAATAGACAAAACCCTTGGGCTGTTAGAAATGCGATATGCGATAATGCAGTATGCCAATCCATGATGTGTGATCTCAACCATCAGATCGGAAATGAGATTAACGGTCAGGATTAAATCGATAGTCGGGAGATCGACAATCCCCGACAAATAGGGCCGATGCGATAGCGATATGCGATGCGATCTCAGCTGTCTGATCCAGGATCAGATCGATGGTCCATATTTAACTGGCGATCGGCGATCAACTATCCCTGATGCCGATAAAAAGGCGAACCTGATAAGGATTATGGACATGATTTAATAAGTTTTGAAATCTGGATTTTTGGATTTTTTGTGTATTTCCCGTATATTGGGTTTTTTGGCCATTATGCCATTCGATAGCAATAAGAAATATTTGGACAAACCCGATAGGTTTATAGCACTGATTCCATAACATTTGGAATTCAGAAATTCGAGCTTTTCTGTGTATTAAGAAATTTCTGCTATAAAACTGAAATACAAAGGAAATGTGCCCAAAGTGATAAAAGGAGGACCTGATAAGATTATGAGGCAAATTTAATATTATTTGAAGTCCAATACAACGTATTTTATCATATTTTTCATTGTTTTCTATGTATTTCTCTGTGTAAATAGAAAAATGACTTTTTGGGATTTCAACCACACGAGTGGTCCTTTCTGTTACGAATAGGTGGCCACCATACCTACAAGCATGTTACAATGATTGTTTAACACTCAGAGGGGATTTGAACATACAGAGGTTGGGAGCCAGAGAGCCCAAAAGGGAAGACAAATACACAAGCATTGATAGGATTAAAAGCCACTCAATGTTAGAGATAGAGAGGGGAGTTTCTGAAATAGAGAAAAAAGCATGTAGTGTAGAGTGTTGAGAGAGTTTTGGAGTCACTTAGAGGTCAATTGAACGAGAGAGCATGATTAATAGGCAGCAAAGATGCAAAAGGTCCCTGGAAGGTTGCTAAAGGTCACTGGGAGGTCTAGAAAACCACAGATGCACGCAGAGGCTGAGAGAGAGCTCAGAGAAGCAAGATCCAACGGCCAAGAGCTAGAATGAGAGTCAGAGCCACGAGCTAGAGCCAAGAGCCATGAGCCAAGAGCCAGAGCTAGACCCGAAGCCAGAGCCAAAGCCAAGAGCCAGAGTGAGAGGGCAGAGGTAGAAAGCCGTGAGCTTCAAGAGCTAGGGATAAGACATGTTGGGTTGTGTTATATTATTTCCATGACTAGCCCATGTATTTAACTAGGGGGTTAGAAGGGGGGCAGAGCCCCCATTTTAATTACGCCAATTGCGTAGTGGGGGGAGTCACAGGGGGTTTGAAGGGTGCAGGTAACCCCACCCTATGGGGTCTAGGGTAGCGCCAAGGAAAATATTGGTTTTGGACCCTATATTAGGTTGGGTGGACCTACCTATGGCTTTGTGCATGTTTTTCACACATGTTTTTGGACGTGATGGTTTTCAGTCCATGGTTTTGGATGCAATGGTTTTCAATCAATGGTATTGGATGCTTCAGCATGTATAAATATATATTGACATTGAAAGGAACATAATGAAAAATAAAGCCGGTAGTCCCTGTTTTGGGATCCAAGGGAAAATCTCTGTGTATATGTGCTTTTTGTGTTATGCTCTCGCATTCTTTATTTTATGTGTTTTAGAATTCGTATGTAGGTAATTTTTGTATGGGGTTAAAACCTACAAGACAGTGTTCTAAGCCTACTGAGTCTTGTGTAAACCAGTGGAGTTAAGCGTGGAGCTTGTAGAATAACTATTTCCATAATCCTAGAGAGCCTAGTTGAGTTGACTAGAGCTCAAGGAGATGTAGCCCAAGAGGTTTGGGTGAACTCCAAATTAAACTTGTTGTCTTATGTGTGATGCTCATTTGTTGCATTGTTTCACTGTTATATGTTTTATATCAGTTTAAGCAAATCAATTTACAACACATAAATAATTTTAAAACAAGCCTAAGCATATACCTATATTTTCAAGCACTTATTAATCCCACAATTGGTTAATCATAAAGACTTGGGAATATTTAAGCTTTTAGAAGTGGGAGAGGTTCTTATAAGTTCACAAGAAGCCTTTAGTGCCCCATTTTCAGATCAGGTGGTATCATAGCTTGAGATTGATTAAACCCACCTTCAAAGCGGGTGATATCAAAGTTGGTTATACCAGAGCAAGTGGTATCAGCTCAAAATGCTTGATGGACAGAGCAAAGATTGCTTGTATGAAAGGTGTTTGGGCCATCAAGGATTGATTGTCTGATTGATTGTATGCTTGTTTGCAGAATGAATTTTGTTTGAGTTTGCAGAGATGAAGGGAAAGCTATTGATAGCTCAGTCCAGGAAGGACAAGAAGGAAGAGGGGCTGAAGGAATTCTTCTATCCCAAAGGACCTCAAAGAAATCCTTGAAGCGCAAGAGGTTTGCAGCAAAAGGTTGCTTAAATAAGATCTTTATTAATCTTGTTTGAAGTTCTTTTGTTCATTGGCACAGTGACAACTTCTACAAGTATATCCTCAAATTCCTCCTTCATCACAAGATTCTTTAATGGAGATATGAAGAAAGAATTGTTTTTCACGATGGACATGGTGAGGGAAATGTATGAGGATAGAAGGAAGAGTAGCATACATAGAGAGAAGTTAAATTCCGTGGAGGAAGAGAAGTAGTTACTTTCTGACAAATTATAGGAAATGGAGAGGTAACTTCATATTGCAACTACGAACCTGAAAATGATGCATGAGTTGGAGTCATAGCTCTTTGTTGCCCAAGAAGCCTTAGTCAAGTATCAGCTTGAAGAAGAGGTAAACCATTCTAGTTTGTCTTCAAATTCTTCTAAGAATGCTTATATTGGTTCTTTCGAAAAACATACCAAAGGAATAGGTTCCAAGCTAATGTCCAAGATGGGCTATGAAGGAAAAGTCTTGGGTAAACATGCACAAGGTATTTTTGAGCACAAATGGTTGAGGAAAGGCCTAATTATTTGGGTCTTGGCTATGGAAAAACTTATGGAGAAAGTTCCAAAGCTACCATGAAGGCCATTGAAACAACTCCAAGAAGGAGTGACATTGCAGGTCTTCTACCTCAAGAGTGTGAAGATTGTATGAAAGAGGAATGCAATTGCTTGAAACATCAGTTGTAGGATGTAGGTGTTTAGAAGCATACACTTGAGCCAAAGAGTTGTGGAAACTCTAGCAACCTTGAAGAGATTTATGGTGTTCCAAAGGGAGCTACTTCTCCATTTTCTTCACCTCCTCATGAAGGAAATAAAGGTGAAAGAGAAAGGTATAAATTTGGTTCTAAGCTGTTATAGCTCCAAATCTCACCAGTATGGTTTGTGATGCTTCAGCCATGGCCTAGGGCAACCCCTCCTTCCAGACCTGGTCATATATCTAAAAAACAGTGTTTTATTCCCTGTACGCGAAATTGCCCTGAGTTAAACGCGTGTATACGCGGGTTCATACATAGCTAACCCGCGTATATGTATTAAAACACTTAAAAAATATAAAAATTCCTTATTTTCGGGCGGAGATCGCGGGGTTTACCTGCTGATCACCTGTTAGTGCC
>APFE031605228.1:56642-101005 GCA_000404065.3 Pinus taeda | reverse complement strand
CTAGAAGTAGTTATTTATAGCATAAACGGTTGGTTGTGTGTGTGTTTCTTAACTTAGATAATCTTCCGTCTGCTAAGGTTTCACCCAAGAACCTTAGGGGAGAATTTCCCGCAACATAAGCATCTTCCTTTTGATTTTGTAAAGCATGGTAAATTTCCATATAAGCATGGGAAAATAATTGCATGTTCCTTTTGTGGTTTGGATAACCATCATGTTTCTAATTGTTGGAAGAGAGTGGCCACATACAGGAAAATTTTGAAGGAAAAGAAGCAAGAAGCCAAAGGTCCATTGGACAAGGCAAACCATGCTGTCAAGAGGATGCACATGTCTTGCACTTATTGCCATAAACAAGGGCATCTTGTTGAAAGGTGTTGGACTTTGAATCCAACAATGCTTCCACAAAAGCTAAAGAAGGTGGAAGGAGAAGATGGCAGCAATGGAAAGGAAGATTCCATAAGTGATGTGTCTCAAGATGATTCACTTGTTGATGTTGATGTGTAGACAAAGGAAGGACCTTTGAAATGGATAGTTAAGAAATGGTTAGAGTTCTTATCCAATTAAGATTGCATGTCTATTGATGCATCTATTTTCATTTCTTTGTTAATGGAATGCAAGTTGCAGGATTTTACCAAGGAGGTGAATGGAGAAGTTGAGTAGGAGACTCACTTTTTTGCTGCAACGTTATATTTCATTTCAACTTTGAAAGTACAATGTGCTTAAGAAAAAGTTTAAAGATGAAATGCATGCATGAGCTTGATGTGCATGAACATAGGGATGCTGATGATTTCCTTATTTTTGAACATGTATGTGTAATCAACTTGTAGGGTTGATTGCTTTGACATGCATGTAATGTAATGTTGACTTGGGAGAAGTTAACTTGGTCTCCAAGATGGAGATAATGATGAAGTGTTTCATTTCTTGAAAAAGAGTCCTAATGGTCTTTTTCTATGTACTTGACTTGAAGGGTCATTTTTTTTAAAGGCATGTTTTGTGGGCTTGTTATCTAGTCCATCATTTGTATGCAGATGTAAGACATGGAGGTGTTCACAAGATGTGAAATCTGTTTCTTTTGTTGAAGTAAGAGTTTAAGCCATCCAATTGTTGTTTGTATTTCTATTGTTGTTAACCGTTGTTGTTGATAGCTTGTCAAACAGGTAAAAATGAAAGTTTTGTGGAGCAGATATACTTCACATTTGTTTGAGCCATCTTGGATGAATGATCAAGGTAGAGAAATCCAAACTACCTTCTATGACCATTTTAGTAGGAGTTCTACAGGAAGGCAAGGAGGAAGGTAGTTCTTCCCATGAGGACCATCACATCTAGTAAGGAAAGTGGTCAGAGACTTTGGTTCAAAGGCACTATGCAAAGCAAGTGTGTGGAGGCTGAAGGAAGAGGGTGTTATTACTCTCATTTATTGTTCAGATCGATATATCAGTCTTTTGGAGACAAAAAGTTCTTTTAGTGGGAAGGCATGATCCAAAATGGATTTTGGATAGACTTCTAAGTCTAAGTGTTCCTCATAGAGGAAAATGAAATTCCAAGCATGTTCTTGGAAATAGCCCCATTGCAGAGATCGTTTCATTTTGAATCTACTACAACTTGAATGGGCTAAAATGGACTTCGGATGCAGAAGTTATCACAAAAAGAAGTTGCCATTTATCCTTTGAAAAAGAGGAAAAATATTCAAAAAAATGGCAAAAAAACCCTTATAAAGGGAAATCACATCAGAGATGGTCCAAGAGGAGGAATTTAGTGAAGGTGGAAGAGACCCCAATTGTTGATCCCCGACATATCGATTCGGAGGCAAACATATGTAAATAACGTAAGGACGAGACCTCAGGCCTATGCGACATTGTTATTGTCGATATCGGTGTCAGCAGATCGACATTGGTGATCGGTGTAGTCAATAGACAGAACCCCTAGGCCATTTAGAAATGTGATATGTGATAATGCGATATGCCAATCCGCGACGTGCGATCTCAGCCGTCGAATCGGAAATGAGATCAACGGCCAGGATTAAATCGACGGTCAGGAGATCGGCAATCCCCAACACATAGGGTTGATGTGATAGCAACATGTGATGTAATCTCAGCCATCCGATCCAGGATCATATCAACAGTCTAGATTTGATCGGCGATTGGCGATCCCTAATGTCGATAAAAAGGCAGACCCGATAAGAATTATGGATGCGATTTAATAAGTTTTGAACTCTGGATTTTCAGATTTTCTGTGTATTTCCCGTATATTGGGCTTTTTGGCCATTACACCATGCGATAGCAATAAGAGATATTTGGATGGGCCCGATAGGTTTATCGGGCCGATTCCATAATATTTGAAATCCAAGAATTTAGATTTTTCTGTGTATTAACAGATTTTCGCTATGAAACTGAAATACAAAGGAAATGTGCCCAAAGTGATAAAAGGTGGACTCAATAGGATTATGAGGTGATCGTAATATTATTTGAAGTCCGATAGAATGCATTTTGTCGAATTTTTCAGTGTTTTCTGTGTATTTCTCTGTGTAAATAGAAAAATGAATTTTGGGATTTCAACTGTGCCAGTGGTCCTTTCCATTACGAACAGGTGGCCACCATTCCTGCAGGCATTTTACAATGATTGTTTAATGCTCAAAGGGGATTTGTATTAACAGAGGCTGTGAGCCAGAGAGCTTGAAAGGGGAGACGAAAAGGCAAGCGTTGATAGGCTTAAAAGCCACTCAATGTCAGACATAGAAAGGGGAGTTGCTGAAATAGAGAACAAGCCCATAACAAAGAGAGTTAAGAGAGTTTTGGAGTCGCTTGGACGTCAGGTGAACTAGAGAGCATGATTGACAAGCAGCAAAGATGCAAAAGGTCACTGGAAGGTTGCTAAAGGTCGCTGGAAGGTCTAGTAAACCACTGATGCACACAGAGGCTGAGAGAGAGCTCAGAGAAGCCAGAGTTGAGAGAAAAGAGCTAGAGCGAGAGTCAAAGCCACGAGCTAGATCCAAGAGCCACAAGCAAAGAGCCAGAGCCAAAGCCAAAGCCAGAGCCAACAACCAGAGCGAGAGCGCAAAGCCAGAAAGCTAAGGGCTTCAAGAGCCAGGGATAAGATGGTGTTCTAAGCCCACTGAGTCATGTGTAAACTAGTGGAGTTGAGTGTGGAGCTTGTAAAAGAACTATTTCCATAATCCCAGAGAGCCTGGCTGAGTTGACTAGAGCTCAAGGAGACGTAGCCCAAGAGTTTTGGGTGAACTCCAAATTAAACTTGTTGTCTTATGTGTGATGCTCATTTGTTGCATTGTTTCAATATTAGATGTTTTATATTAGTTTAAGAAAATCAATTTACATTACATAAATAGTTTAAAAAAAAGGATAAGCATATACCTATATTTTCAAGCACTTATTAATCCCACAATTAGTTAATCATAAAGACTTGGGAATATTTAAGCCTTGGAAGTGGGAGAGGTTCTTGTAAGTTCACAAGAAGCCTTTAGTGCCCCATTTGTCATATCATTAATATATGAACTTGTGTTCCTAAGGTACTCAAAATATCTACTTTAGAGTTTTCTAACAAACTCCCTATTTCTGGTCTTCTCACTCCCCTTGCTGCAGATTTAGAAGGTATAAAAGTTACATCTCTTTTTGTTGTTTTGGATCTACCTATAGAGTACTTTTGAAATAGTTCAACTATTTCATCAGATGTTATGTTTGAAATATCTCTTTTTCCTTTAAGAAAAATTGTTCTAATGGTATCAACATTTAGAGAATGTTGTTTGGATTTTTATAAGTTGTAAAATTCCAAATATTCTTCCAAACTCTCATTTTCTTGTTGAGACATTTTGAAAATACCTTCTTTTGAATATTTAGGCCTGCAATAGGCTTGATATTTCTTAACAAAAAATTTCTTCATTTCTTCCTAAGAATTAATAGTGTTATCATAATCCCAAAAACCATTTTAAGCAACTGCTTTAAGAGTAGCAGGAAAAAAATGAAACTTATTTGTATCATCGATGTAACCATAAGTTCTACATAAGATATAAAATTCGAACATGAACGAATCAGGATCCTTGGAAGACATTCCATAGAGTATTTGGCTCAAATGCAAGAGGAATATTATTCATTTTTTCCTATTCTCCTAGAATTGCTCTAGTATCTACAATTAGAAATCTAAAAGTAGTTTTTCAACATTTTCTTCATCTTGTCTTCTTGTATGATCATATTCTCTTTTGAGATCTTCTTCTCTTTTCCTTTCTGCTTCTCTTCTTGTCTCTTCTTGTCTTCTTCTTTTCCATTCTTGTTGTTGTTTTTCATATTGTAACCTTTGTTCTATAGTGAGGATGGTATATCCCTGCCCTTGTTCTACCATATCTTTTTTAGTAGTTTCAACTGTTTCAATAGCAATTTGAGATGCAACTTGTTCTATGTGTTCAAAGATAGGTTTGTCTATTTGTTCAAGAATAGGTTGATTAATTGGTTTTATTATGTTTTTGTCTTCTTTTCACTTTATAAGCTAACAAAGTTTTTATTTCAACAAGATTTAACCTTTGTCTTGAATGTTTTTTTTTCCTCTAACTCTTCCAAAGCTGGCTTTCCAGATATTGGTGTAGTTAATTCAAATCGAGGTAAACCTGATTCTACCAATGGTTTAGCAGTTGGACGGTCTTATTTTATATATCTACCCTTTTCATCTCTATATCTACGCATAAATGATATAATGAAAAATTCTATCTATGTTATTTTTTTTTCTTCATATTTTCCAAATAATCCTCCTAATTAGTTACATCCAAAATTTGTTTCCCTGACAATGACGCCAAAAATGTCAGCTCAATCTATTGTTTAAATTAAGGCATTTATTTTACTATCAATCCAAGTTGGTAATCTTGGAACAAAACCACAATTTATGGATTTTTCGATAAGAACTGATATAGAAAGTAGTTATGAGAACAAAAGTTCATATTACAACTATAAATCATTCTACATAACTAAGCAAAAACACTTAAGTCTATTTCATAACATCATGCATTATTGGTCAATGAAATTATACTATTTTAGAAAAACAAGGAAGAGGCTCTTTCAGAGAGACTTGGTTGTCGTACTTCAACAATTCTATAATTGCATTGCCAATATCTAAGTAAGCATAAAAGAATGTAATTAAAGCATAAAAACTTAATCTAAGAAAGCTTGAAAGAAGTGATTCTTGTTCATCTTAGCCCTAGGTCATGGAGTAGAGGCTCTTTCTTAAGAGACCTAGTTGTCCTTCCACATTCAAGCTAATCACTAAAATGAAGCAATATTCACTTAACACATTTCATAAAATAAATTCACATTAAAGATATTTACAAATATTTACAGCAAATGAAAATCATAAACATGGTGAATTAAACTAGCGTATGCACAAACATGAACATCATACAACAAAATGTACCTAGCTTGGTATGGTGGCCCTCCAATATTGCTAGTACACTGCTAAAACACGCAACTAAAAAATCTCATTCACTGCATCAAACACAAAGAAATCATGAAAAAAAATCTTTGTCTTCAATTATCTCAAAATAATAAGTTTTTTCTACATAGTCTAACTATGAATGCCTCTCTTTAAATATGAAAAATAATAACCATATAAGCTAAAAAGTCTAAAAAAACCACCATTAATGTTATCCCACTTCATCGGGTCAAAGCCATCCATTAGTTACAAGAAATCTGGAAGAATTCCAAAAAATCCTAAAACTGCCCCTTTTTAATAGGGATTTCTTGGCAATAGGTCAAGTTTGACCAGCGTTGATCGGGCCTGTATTTGCTCATTTTGACCAAGAAAATAGTTGTTCATGCGTACGTGGTTCCTAATATTTCCAAATATGTATTCAAATCATTCCCATGTGTTTTACACGTATCACATTAATGGAGCTATTACGAGAATTTTTAATGTAGTCTACAATAAATTTTAAAACCTAGTTTTTACAAAAATTTCTAAAAATTGAAGAACATAATTTATTTACCTGAATATGCATGATAAGGTCAAAATAAGTCATATATTAATGATTTAAAGTGGAATATGATGGAAATTAAGTGGACTTTTAATAAGAAAAATTGATCAAAATTGAGGAACAACATCTCCCCCTTGTTGATACCGAAGCTTGTCCTCATGCTTGCTTTCTTTGCTTTGACCTTCTGACTGTTGATGTCCCTGCTGAAACTGTACCTATACCTTTAGCATCCTGTTATGTAGATTGAAGTAAAATTCCAATGCCTTCATGCTCCCCTGATTTATAGATGAAAGCTTTTACCTTTTTTTTCATACGTGTATTGCCACAATTTCTTCTCTTTGAACCATCTATAAGCTTGTTTTGAAATGAGCAAGTTTGAGTTTCAAGCTTTCTGACTCGCTTTTATAATTTCTTGTTCCCTTTGTAAATTTTTTTTTTTTCCTTCTACATCTTATTTTCCTTCTTCAAATATCTTTCCATCATTTTACTATCCCTTATCTCATCAATCAACTTTGTTATCTTCTTCAGATCTTCCTCATTGTGCAACTCTTCTCTTACCTCTTTAGCATATGCATGTAATGAAGTGTCTTATATCCAAGTTTTCACAAAATAAAATCCCTTTTCCATAGGCTCTTCCCGAACTCCCTTTTCCAATATTTGTACGATTTCATCGATTTTTTCAACCATCTCATGTTCTGGTTCTTTCTCAGCAATCTCAAGTTCTAGTTCCCTCTCTTGGTTACTTGGTCCTTCTGGATACCGCCTTCTTGCCTTCCTTGGGATAGACAAAAATCATTTTTGTTTTTCTACCATGACACTATCTTGTTTCTTTTTAGATCTTGTTATAATATATGAAGTGGAATTCATAATACTTTTTATAATATGTAGTTTCTCAAGCATCCCTTCACTCCCTATTTCCTGTTCTTTAAAGTTATTTTTGGCCAAGAACTCCTTCCAAGATGGACCTTTGTCTCTCAATTGATATTGAACAAATATTTTAATACCGACAAGGGTATTGAGCTTCTGCTTTGTTTTTGGCTCCTTCTATCACTTTAATCAAACTTCTTGAAAAGAAGTAAGGGATGTATGGGAAAAGAGTTGCATGTTCCTTTTGTGGTTTGGATAACCATGATGTTTCTAGATGTTGGAAGAAAATGGCCGCATACAGGAAGCGGAAGAAGGAAAAGAAGTAAGAAGCCAATAGGTCCATTGGAAAAGGAAATTGATGCTATCAAGAGGATGCACATGCAATCCACTTACTTCTATAAGAAAGGACATCCTTTTGCAAAGTGTTGGACACTAAATCCAACAATGCTTCCACTAAGTCTAAAGAAAGTGGAAAGAGAAGATGGCAGAAATTTAAGTGAAGCTTCCATGAAAGGTGTGTCTCAAAATGATTCACATGATGATGCTGATGTGCAGGCAAAGGTAGTACCTTTGAAAGGGATTGGTGAGGAATAGTTAGAGTTCTTATCCGATTAAGATTGCATGTCTATTGATGCCTCTACATTATGTTTCATTTCAGCTTTGAAAGTACAATGTGCTTAAGTAAAATTTGATGAATGAAATGCATGCATTGCATGTGATGCCATGTTGACTTGAAAGAAGTTAACTTGGTCTCCAAATGGAGATAATGATGAATGTTTCATCTTTTGGAAAAAGAGTCCTAATGTTCTTTTTCTACATGCTGGACTTGAAGAGCCATTTTCTTTAAAGGCATGTTTTGTGGGCTTGTTGTCTAGTCCATCACTTGTATGTAGATGTAAGACGTGGAGGTGCTCACAAGATGTGAAAATCTATTTCTTTTGTTGAAGCAGGAGTTTAGTCCATCCATTTGTTGTCTGTATACTTGTTGTTGTTAACAATTGTTGTTGACTGCTTGTCAAATAAGGACAAATGAAGGTTTTGTTGAGCAGATGTACTTCAAATTTGTTGAGCCACCTTGGATCAATTATCAAGGCAAGAAGGTCAAACTACCTTCTATGACCATTTCAGTAGAAGTTCTACAAAAAGGCAAGGAGGAAAACAGTGCTTCTCAGGAAAACCAGCCCATCCAGAGAAGGGAAGTGGTCAGAAACTTTGGTTCAGAGGCACTATGCAAAGGAAAGTGTAGGGAGGCTAAAAGAAGAGGGTGAATTATTCTCATTTACTATTCAGATCAATATATCAGTCTTTTAGAGACCAAAAGTTCTTTTAGTGGGAAGGCGTGATCCAAAAATGGATCCTAGATAAACCTCTAAGTCTAAGAGACTTCATGCAAGATGTAAAATGTGCCAAATGGCACAAATCCTTTATGAATAAAAGAAAAATTAAAGTCGTAGGTTGGTCTCAGAAATAGTCTCATTACAAGGATCCCTCTATTCTGAACCCAACACAACTTAAGTGGGTGAAAATGGACTTCATATGCGAAAGCTATTGTAAAATGAAGTTTTCCTTTTTCAAAGGAAAAAAGAGGCAAAAATCCCTTGAATAATGGGTCTAAAAACCATCTAAGTCTTCAAAATCTCCCAAAAGGGAAAAACTAGCACAAAAGTTGGACCTTTAGAAATATCGGGTTACACTGCCGGGCCTTAAAAACATGGAGAAAACTCTGAAAACAAGGTTATCGGGAGGCTTGAATAGTGGTTGCATAGGGGCTGATGGATCTAGTTGATGAACAGTCCAGATCTGATTGGCAATCACAATCGGAGGTGGCAATCAGAGGCATAGCACGATGGGCCAGGCCGATGCGATAACGTGACCACCGATATCATTGGATCGCAATTGGCACTGGCATAAACCCTGTTAAATGAAGAGGCCTCAGGCATAAGCGATTTGCGATTGTGACTTGTCGTATCACAACATCACATTGGCACGTCACAATGGAGTGGGGCCACACATACACACACACACACACACACATATATACGGGCAATCCGAGGAACAAGACCTTATAACATTATCAACCATATTGTATGGACCCTGAGATCTGCCCAATGTCACTTTTGAATGTATTTATGTATATTTCGTTGTTTAATGAAAATACAAAGGTGAAGTGATATGCAATGTAGACCGGACCTGAGAGGGTTCCAGAATGGAAATATATATGATTTCAGATCCGCCCAAAGTCATTTTATATTAATTTTCATTGTTTTCAATGTATTTTAAATACAAAAGGAAAACCAAGGAGTAGGCCAATTGCAATATGTGATGGCGATCCCCAAGTGGACCCGATGGCACTATAAAGTGGGATTATGAATGTTTCAAGTCTGATATATTGTGTTTTATTCCAATTTCCCATGTTTTCATAACGTTCTCTATGTAAATAGAGAACGACTGTTACTAATAATTCAAGTGCAGATTGGCCTCACCTGTTGTAGAAACAGGTGGCCGCTTGCCCTGAGGGAGTTATGCAATGATTAATGAATGCTCAGAAGAGTGATTCGAGAAGACATGGCCAAAAGTTACAGTTTCGGAAAGGGAGAACCAACAGGCAGCGCGTTTTTGCTCTTAAGCCCTGAATGCCAAAGAAAGAGCACTAATGGGTTGTTGAATGGTGGCCAAGCTATTGCAAGTTGTTGTTCGTTGCTAAATTCTTAAGGTAATAGAAGAAGAGAAGCAAAAATCAGCTGAGGGAGCCTTTGGGGTCACTTGAAGTTCAAGTGAAAAGTCAGAGAGAGTGAAGGTTACAGAAGGCAGAAAGAAGCTAGAGCCAAAGAGTGAAGAGCGAAGAGGCAGAGCCAAAGAGCCAAGAGTTAGAGCCAAGAGGCAGAACTAGAGCCAAAGAGCCAAAGTCAGAGCCAAGAGCGAGAACCAAGAGCCAAGAGCTAGAGCCAAGAGCCAGAGCCAAGAGCTAGAGCTTCAAGAGCTAGAGGGGATTAAATGGTGTCTGAAACCACTGTTTTGTGTAGAATAGCAGACGTTTAGTCAATGACTAGTAAAATACTTACACGATAATCCCAGAGAGCCTATTTGAATTAACTAGAGCTCATGGAGATGTAGCCCAAGAGTTGTGGGTGAACTCCTAATTAATATTGTTGTCTGTGTGTCTGCTTTATTGCTACATTATATTCACTGCTTTATTTACTATTATATGCATTTATATATCAGTTTTAGCACACTAATTCACAACACATAATCAGTGAAAACAAATACAAGCATATGCCCATATTTAAAAGAATTTCTTAATTCCACATTGGTTAATCAAATAGACTTGGGAAATTTCAAGCTTTGGAAGTGGGAGAGGTTCTTGTAAGCTAATCAAGAAGCCTAATAGCCCCATCTTCAAATCATCTAGCTTGAACTATCTAGGTTCCATTCTTGTTTCCATGTGTTCTATATGCCAATTAATGTATCCTTGGATAGTTAACATCCTCATCATAAACAAAAATACATGCACATATGTACCTATGTCTTCTTATTCATGAGATTTTTAATCATGGATAATTATCATGGAAAAATAGATTACTTGGTCTTTGAAGTTCTTAAAATAAAAATAAAATATTATTCTCTTGCTTGAATCCTTTTCAATTTCCTGGGTTCTTCTGCAAAAACAAGTCCACTTCTCTTAAAAAATAAAAACTTCTCACTGTATAAAAAATATTAAAAACATCTTATCAATGTTTTACTTCTCCTAAACTCATGCTTCAATCTCTGTTTTCCCAAGTTTTTTATTAAAATCCCTTCTTTGTTTGTCTACAAATGCTCACTGTGCATATAAAAAATAGGACTCTGCATTTTTCAAATATAGCAATTTCACAAATATGCATGAGGGAATTCGAGCTGGGATACCTGAGCTGGAAGAAGACTTATGAATGTCTCTAAGTTAATAAATCATTTTCCTATGTTTAAATAGTGCCATTTGTTAGTGTTAGTGTCTTCACACTGCCATTAGTGATTAAAATCTGCTCTTTTGCATTTCATAGTTGGTGTCCCACACTGATGAGTTTGCATTCCATTAGGTCATGGATTCACTAATGGTAGGATTTAGTTCCAGTTTTTCCCTCATCATATGTACTTACTGATCTTCTTTCATATATTTCAGTCATGGTTCATGTTCATTCTACGATTTATTTCATTAGGTCTTAGGGTTTGGTCTCATTAGGTTTTAGGGGTCCATCCTGATCAAATTCAATGATTTCATGCCAATAATGATAAAAAATGATATGAGAGGCCGATAATGATTGTTAAAGTCATAATTTTTCAGTTTGAGAGACAAATGTAGTTCACAACTCAAAACTTGTTTTGAGGTGAAAACAGAGTATTATTGTTTTCATGTTTATTTATGATGTAATTTTATTTTTTCTATAGGTAATATTTGTTCCCAAGCTCCTCCTAGGCTTGTGATGTTGCCAAGCATCTATCGCTGCAAAAAATCAAAGTGATCTAGAGCACTAGTCTGCTTGCAAGAAAAAGAGAATAAAATTCGAAAACAGTGTATTAAAAAGACAAATAGACATTACAAAAGTGGGTTTTTCAAAAAAATAAATCAAAAGGTGATCATATATAGACTCATTTTCTTCCTTTTTCATGCCATTGTGTCATTTGGCAAATCAAGAAGAGCCAAGGAGAGAAGAAAATCGATTTTTAAGCATCCTTGCGAAAAACAAAGGAAAGAACTATGCTTCTGGAGGATTTTGCCCGGCGGTGCGCTCTTGAGTGTTGGCGCTGCGCTCCTAGCTTGGTGATGTGCTCCTGGCACTTTCACATAGTGTTAATTGACACGGGCGTTGCGCTCCTGGACTGCCACTGCACTTCTATAGGGTGGCCCTGCGCTTTGACAAGCAAAGCCCAAAAAACATTGCAAGCCTCCAAATTTCGCCAAATCTCCTCCAAATTTCCTCTTGGCAAGTAAGTATTGTCATCTCTCTTATTGTTTAGTGTGCATATAAGAAAATTTTCTTGGTCTTTCATCCTTAAAATTAAAACCCTAATCTCTATTATAAAACCCTAGTTTTCCTACCATTCACTATATAAGCGAAAACCCTTATTCCGACTATTGCTTTCACACTTTGTCACTCACTTATCATTTCCCAAACCCCCTCCCTCATACATTTTTCCCACGCCTTCATTTGCACCCATTCCTCCAAACCATTGCCCATAGCACCATCCATACATTATCACAATGTGCAAATTAAGGTAAACATGGATAGATTCAGTGACTTTGAATATGGGGAGGAGCCATTCAGTGACAGTTCTTTGGAGAAGTACATGCAACAGAGGAAACCTCATAAAGGAGGAAAAGTCATCAGAAGGAGCCCACTAGTTTGAGAGAATTACAGGCTTGACCACTTAAAGTTTCTTATTTCAAACACCAAGAATGTTTTGAATTTTGTGAACTAGTGGAAAGAGCTCAATTTCACCATCAGTTGGCAAGACGTTTTGTGGCTCATTTACATAACAATGAGGTGACACTTGCTAGAGTAACCTTCACGATATCGACAACTATCATTTCAAAGGCCACTATAATTCCTAATGTTGGTGAAAAATGGTACAAGGGTCAAGACCTTGATAAGGATTAATATGAGCCTTACATCAAGCCTCAATACAAAAACCAGGTGAAGAGGCTTTTTCCCTTTAAATTTTTGGAGAACAGGTATGTTCCTTTAATTAGGATTATCATCAAGTATTTCACTTGTGAAGGTAGATTCTCCTGGGTTTATGCTTACCATATCAGACTCCTCGTGCACTTCACTCGGGTAAAGATGATGAGTTTCCCATATTTCTTGTTTATAAATATTCTTAAAGTATCTTACATTGTGTAGAGGAAACCATACCCTTAGTAGTTGAACAACATATACCATTACTCCTTAATCAAAATCATTGTTCTTCACCATCTTAGTCTACTTAATATTCCTTGGGAGACTTTCATTGCTCATGAGATGTTTAGAGGTCCAAAAATCCCATCACAAGTACATCAAGAAGAAGGTGGGCCTCCTAGCCATGGAGAAACAAGGAAAGAGGTCAAGGAAACCAAAAATGTTGAGATGCCAGTGTATTTGACATATCAAAGAGGCTCACGAAAACATTTTGCAGCTACTAGGCAAGTGTTTTCTCCACGGGATGTGGAAGGGACCTTGCCTTCTTCTTCAGTCCATGGGCAAATGTTATCTCGAAAAGGTGTGGAAGGGGCTTTTACTTCTACATTCACAGAATAGGTATAGGTTGAGCAGTTGAGCAAAGGCAAGGAAAAAGTGCAGGAGGAAGATCCTGGTGATGAGGAGGAAAGAGATTTTGACCTGATTGAACATGAGGAGCAACAACAATACTTTACTCATGATGGAGTTGGCATCATTGACTTGGAGGCTTAGGATTAGGAAACTGTCAAGGACATCATCATAAAGGAAAAAGAAGCTCAAATACAAGCTTTGGAAAATAACTTAGAGAGAGTCAAAATCATCATCAAATACTTGGAATAGGAAAACAAGCAGTCGAGTGACAAACAAATCCTCATGGAGCTGGAAATAGTCAAACCAATTATACAAATTATCAAAGAGGCTAATGTCCCATTGACTCCTATTGAGTAAGAGATTGAGAATGATAGGGAAGCATGGCTTAAGAGGGTCAACATACATCTTGAAGGAATTATTGAGAAGGCCAATAGGGAAAAGAAAATGCCCTGACACATGGCATATCATTACATTACCCGCAACAAAATCTGTAACACGAGGATTAGAAAATTAAAGGAAAGGCCAAGGAGATATTTCAAAGGAAAATAAAAGAAATATAGGTTAAGAATGTTGGCTAAAGCCACCCTAGCCGATCAAAGCAGTTGATGGTGGTGCCCCATGCCAAATTTGGGCAAATTTTGAGAAGTTTTTCCATTTTTAAAATTTTGAAATTTATAATAGAAATTTTCCCCAGAATCTTTTTCTTAGAGCATCACATGGAGAAAAGGTTTGTATTTTTGGATTCAATATGATGAGGACTTACACCCTAGAAATTTTCAAAATTTTTGGAGCAAATCTGGGTCACCAAAAGGTCCAAAAACTACCAAAAAATGACCTCTTTGCCTTTTTTTGGACACACAGAAGAAACCTTGGGACATTCACGTTTTTAGGGGGGAAATGATGTCAAAATTCACAAATTCTAGTTGCTTCACAAACTAGACTTGAATACCTTTCCAATGAGTTATCATGGGCTCAATTGGGTTAAGGGGAAGGCCTTCAAAAGTAGGGGCAAGTGGCACTATGCCTAGGACCAGTGGCGCTACGCTTTTGACCATTTTACTCAGAAAATCAAAATTTGTCTGTTTTGACTGTGAATTTGATTTCTCTCTCCTCATGGATGATTTCACTAATGTAATTGTTGACATTGCATGTAAATTTAATGGTAAAATAGAGTTGGACGGTAGATTCATTAGTGAGAGGTGGTTTTGAGGCAAATGAATCAGTTTCCCTACTTATAGAGACAAGTTGTTTGACTACCTATATTCCTGGTACTTGTCTTGAGATGGTTGAAACAACTCCTCTTCTAATGGTTTCAGCCCCTGATGGTTAGAATGAGGGATTTAAATGTCTATATTATGTATTTTCTTTCTCATTTGCAAGGGTTGGATTCACTTGGATGCTCTGAACTTGATTGTACATCATTGTAAGAAGTTTGGCAAAGAAATTAATAGGAGTTGCAACTATTTTTATGGGATACCTATGGTATGGTGTTTTTGAATAGTTTCTTCTTGTATTATAAATTGTTTTAATATATGCCATCATCTAATTCACTGCTTTTGACTAAATAATATCAAGATAGATAGGTAGAATTCATTGTTTACAATGCTTTGCCTTGGGAATCATTCGATATTCTATGTTTTTCTAATGTTTAAGAAGGATACATTATTGCTACATGCCCTCCTCAGCTCCTCACTAGTATTAGACCCCTCATCTCACTTAATTTCCAGTGCTAAATCGTATACCTACCTTGCCCCATAGAACACCTTACATTCTAACCTAATTTCCCCAGATCTAAACTGTCGAGCTCCATCTGATCCAGCAAACACCTACAAATTCAATCAAAACATTTCAAGCTACTATACCTAACCCAAAATCTTCACCTAATATAGTCATCCTCAATATGATTCATCAGGAGAGAGGCCTCTCGCAACCTGGTAGGGCTAGCTGCCAGGTTAAGCTTGGTTTGTGGTAACCCTAGAATTAACTCCCTTCAACATGAGGTCAATCTAGGCTCTAACATAGTCGCCACCATACTGGGGAGAGCTATATTATTACGCCCTTAGTACTTTTGATGCTTTTTAAAAAGTTTCGAAGTTTTGGATGATAAGTTCAGAATTCATTAGGCTGAAAATTGGAAAGTTGTAACGCAATAAGAAAATATTTAGAATTTGAATATACTGGCTTCAAGAAGATACACCAGATCCAACCCAGATCCCAATCCTCCAGACATTGTTAATGAGACTCAACACATTGGCCGAAATTATAAGCAAGTTGCAGAGAGACCTACTGTAAATGAAGAAACACCAAAAGAAAATTCCTCCATTAGAGTCAATTCATTCTAGAAAAGTTAGACACCTTGCAAAATCTTGAATTCGATGTTAATTTCAAGCAAAGTCTATTCCGAAGTAAGTATTTAAATTAGATTGACCAAACAATTATTGATCCTTCGATATTTCAAGATAATTCAGATTCACAGAGTTCTTATTCACAACTTCTTCATACTCTTGATTTCATACAAAACAATTTTCAGAATCATCTCTCAAGACTCATATCCCATTCAATGAATTCTGAGATATTTTCACTCAAACTAGCCCTCAACCTACACCTTCTTCTCCACATATTAATCAGGCAACTCAGACTATCACCAATACCCCTAAGTTTTTAGAATCAACATCCACTACTCTTAGTTCATCAGTATTCCCATCAATTTCTGAAGTCCATTCTCAACATCAGTTTATACCTACTCTTCTCCTTCAACCTTTCATATCTGATCAAAAACCTATCACCCCTGCTTCTCCATCGACTGCCCCAATAAGCCCAATTAGTCCAACTATTTTTCCAAATCCACCTCGAGTCATGGATGCTCGATATGCGCCTCTCGTTTTGCCTTAGAATTCGGATGATATGCCCACTGATTAACAGAGTAAAATACCTCTTTTTTATGCCACTCAAAGTATTACAGCGCAACAACATGTTGACAGAATGAATGAATTTTTCCACTTGCATGAGGTAGATGAAGAAAATGTGACCATGAGATTATTTGTGCAAAGTTTTGGAGGAGAGGTTCAAAAATGGTTCCGTGCTTTACCAGTAGCCTCCATTAACACTTTGTCGGTTCTGCATAGACAATTCCTAGACCGATGCGAGGTAAAGAAGAACCCACTCCAAATTTTATCTGAGTATGAAAATATCAAAAGGAATGCAGGTGGAAGTGTGCAATATTACTGTGTAAGGTTCAATGCAGTTTATAATGCTATTTGGACTGACATTAAACCATCGATGGGGTTAGCATTGCCCAAATTTCCAGATGGTTTTGATGCTAATATGGCATGTAAGATACAAGAAGGAGATCATACCACACTTGAAGATATGTAGAATAATGTTGTAAGTGCAGAAGCAAATCTGTTGGCCAAGAGAGCGAGGATGAAATCTAAAAAGAAGGTGACTATAAAGGAAGAAGTATCTACCTCAGAAATCAAGACGGATACTTTGCTCTGGAAAATTGAGAAGATATTTGACTGGATGACTATTGCAGACAAACCTGAAACACCAATCAAGAACCTAAACTTCAGAGGACAGCAATAGCCCCAATTTTGGATTAAACAAAGGGAGGAAAAGGCACAATATCGAATAACACAATAACAACAGGTTAGGACTCATTTGTAGTAGAACTATGAACACAGAATGGATGAGGATGATGATGAGGATCTAGTGGTTGAGGATAATCATTTCTTTACTGCTGATGGCATGCCCATTTATCTGACAGAAGATGAAGAATATGTGGATGTTATAGATATCCAAAGGTATGAAGATTACATACTAGTAAATGAGACAGTTTTGGAGGATGAGTCTAATGATTATCAGTGAGGGTATATGAATGCCTTGACAGCACAACAGAAGCAATATTCATTGAGAAACAGAGATGTACCAATTAGTCCAATTCACAAAAGAAAGGAAGCACAATCCAAAAATGACTCTACAAGCATTCAGAAAAAAGGGAAAGAGTCTATTGATTCGACTTCCAGCAAAGGACCATCAGAAAATAGCGCTGCAAACGAAAAGAACAGTCAGCAAAGTGCAGCAAAAGAAAAATTTGAAAAGAAGGACCTTCTAGTCAAAGAGATATATAAAGTTTCAGATTTTAGTTTAGAAAATGAGATTGCTAAATTAAAGGTTTTGGTTCATTTGACTGAGGTAATGAAAAACAACAACTATAAACACCAGGTGTCCAAAATTTTGCATATAGATCCTTTATCTAATATGGTCAATGTAGAAGATGATCACCTTGAGCTCATTTTTGGCCCTGCCTTAGAAGGTCAGTCCAAGGATAGCGAAGTTCCTCCATTTTATATAAACCTTAGACTACACAAATGTGTTCTCCATAATTCCATGTTTGACTCTAGAGCTTCTCATAATCTGATGCCAAAAGCCATTATTGAAAAATTGGGCCTTGACATTACTTGGAAATATCATGATCTGTATACCTTTGATTCTGGTAGGGTCCAATGTATTGGTCTTATCAAAGACTTGGTGGTATCTTTAGACCAAATTCCAGCCAAGAATGTTCTAATGGATGTGGTTGTTGCTAAAATTCCACGACGGTTTGGTATTATTTTGTCCATATCGTGGGGTGCAAAACTTAAAGGAACTTTACAACTAGATTTCTCTTATGCCACCATTCTCGTGTTTGGCCAATTGAGAAAACTATACAGGAAAAGAAAATGAAGTACATGATTACTAGGGAAGAGAAACCACTTAATCATCCAATTAATGTTGTACATACTGATCTAGAATCTTTTGTACTATATTCAAATAGTGGTTTGAATGATGTTGACAATCAGTTAATTGAAGTAGAAGATGTTCGAGAGATTTCAGAAAATTTTAGAGCAAACCTTGATCAATAAAGATAGAAAATAGCAAGTTCTTTTGAGAAATCCACATACCAGCAGCAACAAAAACATAGTGAACAACAAAAAAATGAAGAAATCAGTCAAGGAAAGGAAGAGAAGGAAACAAAATTTCAGCATCTAGAAGAAGAGGTAGGTCTTTGAAGCATGGATTTCGATGAAGCCATGGGTAAGGATGGTGTCAGCATAGGGATTTTGATTAGCAGTCCTGCTTTCCAGCCTGACAAAGTCAATAGTAATGTTAGAGTGTGTTCTTACAAATTGGCTTTTGACTGCTCTAACAATGAAGCAGATTATGAAGCTTTGATTGTAGGTCTAAAATTTTTGAAGAAGCTAAATGCTAAGAGGATTTTAGTTTATGGAGATTTAGAGCTTGTAATCAAATAGGTGAAGGGAGAGTACCAGGCAAAGCACCCATGGATGAGAGCCTACAAAAATGTAGTCCTAGACATCTTGCGAATGTTTCTTGATTAAACTTTGACAGTTGTACCCCGTACTCAAAATATTATTGCAAATTCACTCGTCACTACTGCAATCAATTTGAAGATCCCAATAAACTCCAACAATAAGTTTGAAATAAATGTCAAACACTGGCCTGTTGTTCCAGATAATTTAAGGTATTGACAAGTGTTTTGGGATGATAATGAAATCAATACTTTTCTGCAGAATGAAGGAAATTACAAGGATGCTTCCATATATGATGACTATGATACAGATGAGCAAGAGATTGAGGTGAACCAAATGGAAATATTGTACCTGAAAGACAACATTATTCCTAAAGGTCTTATACCTTTAGAAGAACTTTTTGATCAAGGTGATGTGGCTAGAAAGCCGAGCTTGGTGCCTCCAGATAAATATGTTGAGGATGTCAATCTTGGAACAACAGATAAGCCCAAGTTTGTGAAATTGTCCAAAGCATTGTCTCTCGAGGTAAAGACTAAATATGTTAGGTTGTTATCTGAATTCTTTGATGTGTTTGCCTAGGATTATTCAGATTTGAAGGTGTATGATAAAGATATAATTCAGCACACAATTCCCATCAAGCCAAACAGAAGTTGTTCAAATAGAAGTTGAGAAAAATCAATCTCAAATTGTTGCCTTATATTGAGAAAGAGGTAAACAGATTATTCAAAGCTGGTATAACTATCCCAATCAGATTTTCTAATTGGATTTCGAACCTGGTTCCGGTACAAAAGAATACCGAAGAAATTAGATTGTGTATCGATTTTTGGAACCTCAAAAAGGTCTCTTTGAAGGACAATTACCCACTTCCGAAGATGGATCATATCCTACAATGAGTGGATGGATCATCCCACATGTCACTACTCGACGTATATTTAGGTTATAATCAGATTCTAGTGCATGAAAATGATCGAGACAAAACTGCATTTACCATACCTTGGGGAACTTTTCATTATGCTAAAATACCATTCGGTTTGAAGAATGATGGAGCCAAATTTTAGCGTGCAATGGACACCTCTTTTGCCAATGAAAATGATGTATTTCTGGTTGTATATTTAGATGATTTGACAGTGTTTTCAGGTTCCGATGATAAGCATTTTCACCATTTAAAGATTGTGTTTTAGAGATGTAGGAAGTTCGGGATATCTCTTAATCCCAAGAAAATTCTCTTTGCCATGGATGAAGGAAAGTTCCTTGGTCATATTATCTCAAAAGAAGGCATTCCCATTGATCCTTCAAGGGTGGAGGAAATTTAGCAAATAGATTTTCCCTGGAACAAGAAGGAGATACAAGATTTTAATGGTAAGATGAATTTCTTATGTAGATTCGTACCCAATCTAGCTGAGAATTTGAGAGAAATAACTAATATGTTGAAAAAGGACAACATGGTAAAATGGACAGAGGATGCCATGAAGTGATTTAATCTCATTAAGTATTCTTTATCTATAGCCTAGTCTTGATAAGCCCTGATTATACTCAAGATTTCATCATATGTTCATTTGCATCTGAGCATACCATGGCTGCAATATTGATGCAAAAGAGAGATTAGCTGGAGAAGCCCATTGCCTTTTTCAGCAAGACCATTAGAGATGCTGCCTTGCAGTACAATATAATTGAAAAATAGGCCGTTGCTCTTGTCAAATCTTTGAAGGATTTTAGAGTGTATATTCTACACTCGCACATCATAGCATACATACCCAATGCAGCAGTAAAGGATGTACTGATACAAAACGATTGAGAAGAAAGGAAAGGAAAGTGTATTGTAGTGATGTTGGAATATGATCTAGAGATTAAACCCACAAGGCTGATCAAAGGACAAGGCTTGGCAAGGTTAATGGTTGAATCAAATCTGCATGCTTTAGATATCAATCTCATCATAGCCATGTCAAAAGATGAAGAAGAACACTCTTTGATTCATGTGTCTGAAATGTTTCTTCAATCACCATGGTATTCAGACATAGTGTATGTAATTCAACACCTTTCACCACCTTTGGAAATGACAAAGAACAAAGGTAGATCACTCAAACTCAAAGCTGCAAAATTTTGTATTCTAAATAATGCCCTTTATTGCAAAGATCCGGAAGGTGTTTTACTTAACTGTTTGGTTGAAGATGAAGCTCAGTAGGTGATGTATGACTTTTGCAAAGGTGATTGTGGTGGTCACTTGTTCTGGAAAACAATGGAAAAAAAAGTGTTGAGAGCAGGTTATTACTGGCCATATTTATTTTCAGATGTTTACAAAACAGTCATGACTTGTCATGAATGTTAGGTCTTTCAAGGGAAAAGAAAATTGTTGCCTCTTCCTCTAAAACCTGTTGAATTATCTGCACCATTTCAGTGGTGGGGACTCAATTTCATCGGGGAAATCCATCCAACATCGCCGGCATAGAAAAATGGATTCTAATAGCAACCGACTATTTCACCAAGTGGATTGAAGCAATTCTGACTAGACAAGCCATAGATATGGTAATCATCCAATTTCTAGAGTCAAATATTTTATCTCTTTTTGGTTGTCCTAGTAAAATCATCATAGATAATGTAGCCGCATTCAAATCAAAGAGGATGATCGAATTTTGTAGCAAGTATAATATTATTTTGGGTCATTCTATAGCATATTACCCGCAGGGAAATGGTTCGGCCAAATCATCGAATAAGTTGTTGGTAAACATCATCAAGAAGATGCTGGAAATAAATAAGAAAAGTTGGCACAGGAAGTTAGTTAATGCCTTATGGGCATACAGAGTGAGCCAGAATAAATCCATAGCTATGTCTCCATTTGAATTAGTTTATGGCATTGACATAGTTTTTCCAACGTCTCTTGTAGTCCCAATTATGAGGCTGTGACAGGAGGCTGGAAGTGAAGATGATGACTTTCAATAAATAATCAATCAAATGCTTCATCTACAATAAACAAGGAATGAACTTTTCCAAAACACTTTCAAATTGTAGGAAAAGATCAAGAAAATCTATGATCGGATAACTAAATCAGAAAAAATTCAGCTAGATGATATAGTGTTGCGGTGGGATGCAGAGAATGAGGATAAAGGGAAACAAGGTAAGTTTGAGAAATTGTAGAAAAGACCCTATAAGTTTGTAGCATATAGAGGACAAAATGCCTTTTTTCTCAAGGAGATGGATGGTCAGGATTGTCCAGGAGGGCCAATATATTGTAGGCTCTTGAAGCACTACTACTTCTGAGGTGATTTCTGAAATCATGACATGATCATTGTACATTCAATTTTCCATTTCATTGAAATTTTTCAAGGTACACAGTCATTTTAGCTTGGGGCCCGAGGTGAAGGCTATAAATTTTGGATGATATGTGCAAAGTTTGTTGGTTCTAGTTGAGTTTCTAGTCATAGTTTGAGCCATGAGTCAGTTTCAGTTTGCATAGTGTCAGTTTTTAGTTTTTTTTTAAGAGTTTGACTCCATTTCCCAATGGATAAGGCTACTAGGTCTATGATGTTCTTGGAACCTCCAAGGAGCTCCATCCCCATTGGAGCTATTGTTAGTGTCAGTGTCTTCACATTGCCATCAACGATCAAAATATTCTCTTATGCATTTCATAGTAGGTGTCCCATACTAATGAGTTTGCATTCCATTAGGTCATGGATTCACCGATGGTAGGGTTTAGTTCTAGTTTTTCCCTCATGATCTATACTTGTTGATCTTATTTCATATATTTCAACCATGGTTAATGTTCATTCCACAGTTTATTTCATTAGGTCTTAGGGTTTGGTGTCATTAGGTTTTAGGGGTCCATCATGATCAAATTCAGTGATTTCATGCCAATAATGATCAACAAGGATATGAGGAGACTAATAATGATTGTTAAAGTCATAATTTATCAGTTTGAGAGACAAATGTAGTTATCACCTCAAAAATTCTTTTGATGTGAAAATAGAGTATTATTGTTTTTATCTTTATTTATGATGTAATTTTATTTTTTCTATATGTAATATTTGTTCCCAAGCTCCTCCTAAGCTTGTGATGTTGCCAAGCATCTACCACTACAAAAAATGAAAGTGATGTAGAGCATTAGTCTACTTGCAAGCAAAAGAGAATAAACTTGGGGAACAGAGTATTAAAAAGACAAATAGACATTACAAAAGTGGGTTTTTCAAAAGCAAAAATTAAAAGGTGATCATATATAAACTCATTTTCTTCCTTTTCCATGCTATTGTGTCATTTGGCAAATCAAGAAGAGCCAAGGAGAGAGGAAAAACGATTTCTAGTCATCATTGAAAAAAACAAAGTAAAGCGCTATGCTTCTGGAGGATTTTGCCTGGCGCTGCGCTCCTGAGTGTTGGCATTGTGCTCCTAGCCCAATGCTGCATTGCTGGCATTTTCGCACAGTGTTAATTACCACAGGCACTGTGCTCTTGGACCGGCACTGCGCTTCTGTAAGGTGGCACTACGCTTTCACCAACAAAGCCCAAAAAATACTCCAAGCCTCCAAATTTCCTCTTGGCAAGTAAGTATTGTCATCTATCTTGTTGTTTAGTGTGCACATAAGAAAATTTTCTTGGTCTTAAATCCTTAAAATTAAAACCCTAATCTCTATTATAAATCCCTAGTTTTCCTACCATTCACTTCATAAGCTAAAACCCTTATTCCCATTATTTCTTTCACACTCTATCACTTACTTATCACTTCCCAAACCCCCTCCCTCATACATTTTTCCCACACCTTCATTTGCACCCATTCCTCCAAACCATTGCCCATAGCACCATCCATACATTATCACATTGTGCGAACTAAGGTAAACATGGACAAAGATAGAATTTGAATATGAGGAGGAGACATTCAGTGACAATTCTATGGAGAGGCATAGGCAACAGAGGAAGCCTCATAAAGGAGTAAAAATCATCAGAGAGGAGCCCACTAGTTTGAGGGAATTACAGGCTTTCCCACTTGTAGTTTCTTGTGTCAAACACCAAGCATGTTTTGAATTTTATGAACTAGTGGAAAGAGTTCAGTTTCACCATGAGTTGGCCAGAGTTTTTGTGGCTCATTTACCTAACAATGAGGTGACACTTGTCAGAGTAACCTTCACAATATCACCAGTTGTCATTTCAGAGGCCACTAGAATTCGTAATGTTGGTTAGAAATGGTACAAGGGTCAGGACCTTGATGAGGATTACTATGAGCCTTACATCAAGCCTCAATATAAAAACCAGGTGAAGAGGATTTTTCCCTTTAAATGTTTGGAGAACATGTATGTTCCTTTGATGAGGATTAAAATGAAGTATTTCACTTGTGAAGGAAAATTCTCTCAATTGTATGCTTACCATATTAGATTCCTCATGTACTTCACTTGGGTAGAAATGATGAATCTCCCATATTTCTTGTTTCGAAATATTGATAAAATAGCTTACATTATGTTGAAGAAACCTACCCTCAGTAGTTGAACAACATCTACCATTACTTCTTAATCAAAATCATTATTATTCACCATTCTAGTCTACTTAACATTCCTTGGGAGACTTTCATTGCTCATGAGATGTTCAAAGGTCCACAAATCCCATTACCAGTAAATCAAGAAGAAGGTGGGACTTCTAGCCATGGAGAAACAAGGAAAGAGGTCAAGGAAACCGAAATTGTTGAGATGCCATTGTATTTGACATATCGGAGAGGCACAAGAAATATTTTTGCAGCTACTAGACAAGTTTTTTCTCCATGGGATGTGGAAGGGACCTTGCCTTCTTCTTGAGTCCACAGGAAAATGTTATCTCTAGAAGGTGTGGAAGGGGATTTTCCTTCTACATCGACAAAACACGTATAGGTTGAGAAGTTGAGAGAAGGCAAGGAAAAGGTGTAGGAGGAAGATCTTGGTGATGAGGAGGAAAGAGATTTTGACCTGACTTAACATGAGGAGCCACAACAACACTTTACTCATCATGGAATTGGCATCATTGACTTGGAGACCCAGGATCAAGAAAATGTCAGGGACGTCATCATAAAGGAAAAGGAAGCTCAAATAGAAGATTTGGTAGATAACTTCGAGAGAGCCAAGTTCATCATCAGATACTTGGAACAGGAAAACAAGCGGCTGAGTGACAAACAAGTCCTCATGGAGCTGGAAATAGTCAAAGAAAATAGGCAAATTATCAAAGAGGCTAATGTCCCATTGACTACTATTGAGAAGGATATTGATAATGATGGGGAAACATGGATTGAGAGGGTCAACATACATCTTGAAGGACTTATTGAGAAGGCCAACATGGAAAAGAAAATGCTCCGATACATGGCATACCATTACATGACCCACAACAAAATCTGTAACATGAGGATTAGAAAATTAAAAGCAAGGCTAAGGAGAACTTTGAAAGGCAAAAAAAGAAAGATAGGTTGAGAATGTTGGCTGAAGCTTCCATAGCCCATAAAATTAGTTGATGGTGGTGTCCCATACCAAATTTGGACAAATTTTGAGAGGTTTTTGCATTTTTAAAATTTTGAAAATTATAACACAGAAATTTTGCTCGGTGGCTGTGCTTTTTCCTGGCACACCATATGGAGAAAAGGATTGCATTTTTGGATTTAGGATGATGAGTAAATGCACCCTAGAAATTTTTAGAAGTGTTGGAGAAAATTTGGGTCACCAAAAGGTCCAAAAACTACCAAAAAATGACCTCTCAACCTTTTTCTCGATACACAAAAGCAGTCTTGGGAGATTCAAGTTTTGAGGGGGGAGATTACTTCCAAATTCACAAATTATAATTGTTTCAAAAACTAGACTTGAATATATTTCTAATGAGCTATCATGGGGTTAATTTGGTTAAGGGAGGGCCCTCAAAAGCAGGTGGAAATTGGCGCTACGCTTAGGGCCAATGGTGCTATGGTTTTGACCATTTTGCTCAGAAAATCAAAATTCACTTGTTTTGATTATGAATTTGATTTCTCTTTCCTCATGGATGATTTCAATGATGTAATTGGTGACATGGTATGTAAATGTAATGGTAAAATAGTGTTAAAGTGTAGATTCATTAGTTAGGGGTGGTTTTGAGGCAAATGAATTAGTTTCCCTACTTATAGAGGCAAGTTGTTTGACTGCCTATATTGCTGGTCCTTGTTTGCAAATGGTTGAAACAACTCCTCTTCTCATGGTTTCAACCCCTGATGGTTAGGATGAGGGATTGTAATGTCTATGTTATGTTTTTTCTTTCTCATTTGAAAGGGTTGGATTCACTTTGATGCTCTGAACTTGATTGTACATCATTGTAAGAAGTTTGGGAAGGAAATTAATAGGAATTGTAGCTATTTTTATGGGATTCCTATGGTATGGTGTTTTTGCATAGTTTCTTCTCCTGTTATTAGTGGTTTACATGTTTTAATGTATGCCATATATATTTCACTACTTTTGACTGAATGATATCAAGATAGATAGGTAGAATTCATTGTTTGTAGTGCTCTGCCTTATGAATCATCCAATATTCTATGTTTTTCTATTGTTTGAGAAGCATACATGATTGCTACATGCCCTCCTTTGCACCTCACCAGACTTAGACCCCTCATCTCACTTAATTTCCAGTGCTAAAGCCTATACCTACCTTGTCCCATAGAACACCCTCCATTCTGACCTAATTTCCCAGATCTAAACTGCCCAGCTCCATTTGATCTAGCAAACAGCAACAAATTCAATCAAAAGCTTTCAAGCTACTATACCTAGCCTAAAATATGCACCTACTCTAGTCATCTTGACTGTGATTCATCAGAAGAGATCCCTCTCCTGACCTGGTAGGGCTAGCTACCAGGTTAAGCTTGGTTTCTGGTTACCCGAGAATTAGCTCCCTTCAACCTAAGGTCAATGTAGGCTCTAACAAAATTTTAATTATAACTCCTTTCAACATCTTTGAAGATTTATTCATGGCACAAGTGGCCAGGTCTGTTTAATTGCAGAAAATTTTTGAAATCAAAAATTGAAGTGTTTCTCCCTCATAAAATGACATATATTAACCAACATCTCGAGCTTAACTACCCTTGGAATTCATTTAATTGCTAATAAAAATCCTTTGATTTCCTCTTACCTCTTCTCTTGCGGAATTTCTAGAGTTTGTTAGGAAGAACAATCAAATTGGTGTAGAGATAATCTCGACCTTCAATATCCTTGTTAAAACCAATGTATATTTCCTTATTTCTCCATGGAATCTTTAATCTCCTTGCCTATTTATTATGTGCTTCCTTCTCTATTCAGGACTTCACAAACCTATCTGTTCTGGCTTCTCTGTCTTACGCAACCTTGTCTTCAATTTTTGTGTTTTCTCTACATGTTTTCTTCTTCTATGAGGGTTTCAATTTACGCTATATAAATGCACAACGTTACTCTCACATTCTCAGCTCAGTTCTTTGCTATGATGGCAAAAGACAGACTTAGATAGAGCTCTATTTATGATATAATGGTAAAAGATAGTATGACAGAGATTTTTGTTTTTTTGAACGTATTTTGATCATTTTACTACTCCCATCTCATACTCTGTCCTATGTTCCCATGGTTTCCTATGTGTCATAGTCTTGACTATGTTCTCTACTTCATGTACACTCTTCCATTCACATATTTTTATGCCTGTCTTATCACCATAATACTTGCACTATGCACGTTCTGCTATGTTGATTCTTCAATCATAGTTTTGTTCATTTCTTTTTTTTCCCACTATAGTTTGTAATCATATTCCGCATGTTGCAATTGTATCTAGTTTATTTAAAAATGACCATAGTTTTAGGTCATTTTAAATCAAATATTTTTATAATGATACTAACCCTTTTTGGTTTTGGAGGCAAGCAAAAATTCCTTATGGGCAAAAATTTTGTACCTCATTTTTTGATAAAAAAATTCTCATGTTTGTGTTGAAGGATAACGAAGGAGTATATGGGATTAATGTAGAACTATAATGAAATGTAGGGTACGATAATGAATGTAGTGTTTTATGTGGTCATCTAGTTAGGGTAAATATAATATGAATGAAGGAGTATATGGGATTAATGTAGGATTATGATGAAATGTAGTAGGATGCATATCCAAGTTAAATTAGCTTTAACAATTCTAGAAATTTTTTAAATCACAGGTTTTAAAAGAAATCTAAACTTACAGTACTTTCCTTTGATAGCTCATTACTCTTTTTTCATCACTTAACTTTTCAAAATTAATTCTTGTCAATACTGGATTCTATATAGATATTTGTAGTTTCTTCAAGTCCATTTGACATTAATTTGGTTCAGGTCCCTTCTATATATGTTAATGATGATGTTTATTTCAAGTCCCTTCTGATACTTGTTGATAAGAATGTTTCAGGTCGCTTGTCATAAACAACTGCTTGATATCAAACCATTGCATGGTTTGTTGATTTATTGTGAATCTTCCCCGCTTTCTTATCTTCAGACTTGTCATCATGTTTTTTAAGTTTCGGAGAATGATATTGTAAAAACAAAAAGAAAAAGAAAAACATGAAAAAGAATTCATATTGGCCAAACATTTTGGTTTTCCGATATAAATTCGAGTTTGTATTGTACCAGTATCCTGGATTTTCACAACCAAACTCTTTTGTTATGTTCTTAACTTTTTAAAATTTTTTTGGAAGTAGGGAAGGCATATTGCTATTCTTTTCCAATACTTCTATATCATTGTCTTCTGAAAATTTTTCGAAAAGTCTTCTCTGTTTATAGGCATATGATAAACTTTTAGCCTATGGCCATTAACTAGGAAAGAATTTCCTGCTTCGTCAATTGTCTTTATCCTTATTGCTCCATTTTCAAATATTTCTTCTATTTCATATGGCCGAACCCAATGAGTAGTAAATTTTTATTTGAAATCTTTAAACTTATAGAAAAAAGTAGTGCCCAGTCTCCTTTATGAAATGTTTTGTTTTTAATGAATTTGTAATGACATTTTTTCTTCTTCTGTTGAAATAGAAATGTATGTTCCATAACTTGTTTTCTCGTCTCATATAGTTCATTGAGTTGCATGATCCTCTATTATTGTGCTTCTATTAGGTTCAATGAAAATTTTGCTGCAAGTTTATATTTAGGGATCTCAAATTCAATTGGCAACAAGACTTCTTTTCCATAAACAAGATAATAGGGGCTAAATCTAGTAGTATTTTTCCATGTTATCCTATAAGGCCATAGTGCTTCATTCAACTTCTCTGGCCAATATTTTCTATGCATGTTCATTTTTTTTCATAATATTCTCAGGTACATTGTTTGTTGATTCAACTTGTCCATTTTCCTATGGGTGGTATGGAGTTGATTTTCTATGCTTAATCTTATATTTCTCTGTCGGGTCTCAAACATACTTAGAGGTGAACTATGTCCCTTGATCTGTGACAATCTGCCTTTGAACTCCATATCTTACAAATATTTCTTGATAAAATAAAGTAACTACTGCAGTTTCTATTTCTTTGCTCATTGTTTTTTCCTCTTCCCATTTTGTTAGATAGTCAGTACATACTAGGATGTACTTCTTACCATATGATGTTGGGTTGATAGGACCCACAAAGTCAAGAGCCCATTGTTCAAATGACTCTATGAGTACTTGAGGCTTCAATGGAATTTCATCTAAAGCTACAGGTCTACCTATTTTTTGCTAGCTATCACATCATTTAGCATAAGTCTTTGAATATTTGAATAGTAATGGTCAATAGTAGCCTTGGTTTAAGACCTAGTATGCTATCCTATTTCCTGTAAAATGACCATGACATGGTTCATCATGAAATGCTTTTAGAATATAAATGATTTCGTCTTCTCTTATAAATTTTCTAATTATAAGATCAGGTCCTGCATAGAAAATATCTCCATTAGTCCAAGTGTATCTTGCATTGTATCTAATTATTTTTTTTTTTGCTTGCTAGTGAAATGTGATGGTAATATTTCGGATGATATATAATTAGCTATATCTACAAACTATGTGGTTTTATTTGTTATAGAAAATAAATTATCATCAAGGAAGTTATCTGACATAGGTTTAAGATCATCAGAAGAATTAAGTCTTGATAGAATGTCTACTACTTGGTTATCCCTCCCTCGTCGATTTAAAATAGTGATATTAAATTCTTGCATTAATAACAACCATCTAGTGATTCGTCCTTTGGTAATTGATTGTTCACTACATATTTAATGGTTGAATGATCTATATGGACAAATACTTGACAACCTATTATATAATGCCTAAATTTATTAACTTCATGGATAACAACTAGCATTTCTTTTTCAGTTAGTGTGTAGTTTAATTCTACCAGAGTTAATTTTTTTCTTACAACATAGATTGCATACATAATTAATTTTATTTTTGTCCTAGGGATGCTCCAATTGTGGTTTCTGATGCATCAATAGATATATGGAATGGTCATGACCAATTTGTTCCTCTGAAAATGGGTTCTATAGACAAATTTTCTTTCAATTTTTCAAATGAATTTTGACAATTTGTAGTCCATTGGAACTCAATGTCTTTTGCAAGTATCTTGAACAAGGGTAAAGATATCTTACTAGAGTTTTCAATGAATCTTCTGTAGTAGCCTACATATCCCAAGAAACTTCTTACTTCTTTCTGTATTTTTGGTGGCATTAAGTTTACAAAAACTTGTATCCTTTCTGGGTGTACCATAACTCTAGAAGAAAATTTGTGGTGTCCTGGCACTATCCCTTTAGTTAACATCATAAAACATTTCTCACTGCTGAGGGATAAATTTGTCTCTATACATTTTTTTAGAAAATTTTCAAGATTATTTAAACAATCATAAAATGTATCTCCATATACAGTAAAATAATCGATGTAAACTTCAACACATTCATGTATAATATTTGCAAATATAGCTAGGAATTCTCTTTGAAATGTAGCAAGTGCATTACATGACCCAAAGGAAAAACTATTGTAGGCATATGTACCCCATGGACAAGTAAATGTGGTTTTATCCTGAGCTTGTAATGTCATATTTATATGATTATATCCACTAAATCCATCGAGAAAGGAAAATAACTTTTTCCCTGCTAATGAGTCTAGTACTTGATCAATGAGTGGTAGTGGGAAATGATCCTTTAATGTTGTTTTGTTCAGTTCCTTGTAGTCTACACATATTCTCCATTTGTGATTTTTATCTGGTACCAAAACTAAAGGAAAAACCCATTAACTATCATAGATCGGGTAGATAAATCCTACTTGTAACTGTTTTTCCAATTCTTCTTTCCTTGTCTCTTTCATCATTGGATTCATTCTTATTTGTGGCTGTCTTACTCGTTTGATTGTTTGATCTGCGTAAATGTGATGGATGCATGTTTTTGGAAGGATTCCTTGCATGTCTATATAGTCCCAGGCAAAACCTTTTGAATATTTCTATAATAATTCAATTACATGTTGTTCTTGTGATGATTTTAGATTATTACTTATATTTAGATTCTTACCTTGATTGATTTAACCAAATTTTCTTTGAGAATTGGTAATTGAGTTAACAGGAAAAATGATTTCAAATGACTTTTGTAATGATTGAATAACACAATTTTCCTGAAAACATTGATTTAAAACATGATTTGCAACTCCATATTGTGTTATTCTTATTTTCTTAGAAATATCAGGTTCTGAGATAAAAAGGTATATTAAATCCTCGTTTTCTTCCTCTTCTCTAAAATTAAAGGCTTGGTTAATGCTTAAAATGGGTTGAGTATTTTCTTGTTCATCATCAAGCCATGATAGTAAAGAAGGATATTGAGCAGGAGGATAGAGTGCAATACGTTTCCTTTCATCTCCATGTGCTATGATCATGCTTCCTGATCTGCGTCCAATGAAGGCATCTATTGTGGCTAACAATGGTCTGCCAAGAATTAAAGGATGGCCTCCTAGAATTTTTTTTTTTGGTTGCAAGATCAAAAAGTCTATAGGGTATTCCTATTAGTCCAAATAAAGAATGATGTCCTCAAGTATTCCTTTCAGTACAACTTTAGATCTATCTTCTAGTTCTAAAAATATAGTAGTAGGTCAGATATTTGGCAATTTTAAGTACTTCATAGTTTTTGTTATCATGACATTTATAGTAGCTCCTATATCAATTAAAGTTTTAGGAACTAAAAAATTATTGATTGAAATGGTAACCATAGGTCTCCCAGGATCAATATATTTTTCAATTGTTGTTTTTGTAGACATGAGACTAACTAATTTTCCAATGACTTGAATTGTGTGTGGATCCCTTTTTTTCTGCCATTTTGCTTAATGCATAATTCTTTCATTGTTTTTCTATAAATTGGAATTTCCTTAATAGCTTACTACAAAGGAATTTTAACGTAAGCATTTTGTAATTCATCTACAATATCAAATTTGGGAATAGAAATTGATGGTTTATGATCCATTAACCTTTCTAGGAAAGGTGGTGTTTGAGTCATAATTGTTTTATTTTTCTGAATTTGATTCCTTGGATTAGATTTTTCAGATTTTTTCTCCTTCAATTTTTTCTTCTATGATTGGTGGAGAATATTTTTGTAATACTTTCCAGATATCAAGTGAATATCTTGAATCAAAAGAATAGAATATGTAGGAAATAATGTTGTTTCTTCCATATTATATGTTGGCCTTTCCACTCTATTACTCGGATTTTCTACTAGCTCAACTAGTAATTGAGTTGGTCTAGGTGGTGGTTGATTAGAACGCAGCTGAAGCTACTGAGGTTGAGTTAGTGCAGCCATTGATTGTTCTGTAAATGGATTTCATTGAGTGGATTTCTTGAATTCTTGATATGGGAATGATTTTTGAGGATATGGTTGTTGATATGATGGGTAAGATTGATATTATTGACGCTAAAATTGTTGAGGAGGTTGGGCTCCATAAGAATATCCTCGCCAAATTTGTGAAGGTTGATTTTGGTTTTGCTGAGGAGGCCAAACCTACCATGGCATAGGAGTATTCCATGAATTCTGATATTGAAAATTTTGGGGAATGTTTTGAAGAAACTATTGAAATGTACCTCAAAAACGTGGTTGTCAAGCTCTGCTTGGTGCCATATAATAAAATGATCCTTGAATTTCTTCTATTTTAATTTCCCGCAACTCTTTTAATGTTGGGCAATCCTTTGTAACATGATTTTCTGTACATAGTCCACAAACATGTATATTATCCAAATGACATTCTCATGAAAGATGCTTCTTCCAACACTTGGGGCAAACTATTGACATTGATTGTTCTTCTCCTTTTAATACATCAACTTGTGTTCCTAAGGTACTCAAAAGATTTGTTTTAAATTTTTCTAACAAACTCCCTATTTCTACTCTTGTCACTTGTCCTGCTGCAGATTTAGAAGGTCTAGAAGTTATATCTCTTTTTCCTGTTTTGGATCTACCTCTACAGTACTTTTGACATAGTTCAATTATTTCATCAAGTGGTATGTATGAAATATCTCCTTTACCCGCCACATTAAGAATATCAAGATACTCATCTCTTATTCCTTTAAGAAAAATTGTTCTAATGGTATTAGGATTTAGAGAATGTTGTTTGGATTTTTATAAGTTGTAAAGGAATCATTC
Source organism: Pinus taeda (assembly GCA_000404065.3). Taxonomy (NCBI): domain Eukaryota; kingdom Viridiplantae; phylum Streptophyta; class Pinopsida; order Pinales; family Pinaceae; genus Pinus; species Pinus taeda. The sequence goes on along the minus strand of APFE031605228.1, from coordinate 68,027 downwards.
CAAATATTCTTCAAAACTCTCATCTTCTTGTTGAGACATTTTAAAAATATCTTCTTTTGAATCTCTAGGCTTGTAATAGGCTTGATATTTCTTTAGAAAAAATTCCTTTGTTTCTTCCAAATAAGTAATAGAGTGTTCTTGTCATCTCGTAAACCATTTTAATGAAGCTACGTTAAAGGTAGCAGGAAAAAGATGAAGCTTATGTGTATCATCGGTGTAACCATAAGTTCTACATAAGATATCAAATTCGAACATGAATGAATCAGGATCTTTAGAAGACATTCCATAGAGTATTTGGCTCAAGTAAAGGTGGAATATTCTTCATTTTTACTTCTTCTCCTAGAATTTCAATATTATCGACAATTGGAAATCGAACAGTACCTTCTTCATCATATTCTTCATCTTGTCTTCTTGTATGATCATATTCTCTTTTGAGATCTTCTTCTCTTTTCCTTTCTTCTTCTCTTCTTGTTTTCCATTTTTTTTTTCTTTTCATATTGTAACCTTTGTTCTGCAGTGAGGATGGTAAATCATTGCCCTTCTTCTGTCATATCTTTTACAGTAGTTTCAACTGTTTCAATAGAAATTTGAGATTCAACATGTTCTATGTTTTCAAGGATAGGTTAATCTATTTGTTCAAGAATAGGTTGATCAATTGGTTTTATTATTTCTCTTTGTTTTCCTATGGAAGGTATTTATGTTTGTTTTTGTCTTCTTTTCAATTCATAAGCTAACAAAGTTTGTGTTTCAACAAGAGTTAACCTTTTTCCTGAACGTTGTTTTTCCTCTAACTCTTCCAAAGTTGGTTTTCCAACAATTGGTGTAGTTAATCCAAATGGAGGCATACCTACTTCTACCAATGGATTAGTAGTTGGGGAGTCTTTTTTTATGTATCTACCCCTTTCATCTCTATATCTAGGCATAAATTACAGTAATGAAAAATCCTATCTATTTTTTTATGTTTTTGTTTGTATGTTTTTTTTGTATATTTTCCAAATAATCTTCCTAATTAGTTATATCCAAAATTTGCTTCCCCAACAATAGCGCCAAAAATATTAGCTCAATTTATTGTGTAAATTAAGGTAAGTATTTTACTATCAATCCAGGTTGGTAATCTTAGAAGAAAACCACAATTTTTGGATTTTTAGATAAGAACTAATATAGAAAGTAGTTATGAGAATAGAAGTGCAGATTACGAATATAAATTATTCTACATAACTAAGAAAAAACATTTAAGTCTATTTCATAAAATCATGCATTATTGGTCAATGAAATTAGGCTATTTAAGAAAAACAAAGAAGATGCTCTTTCAAGGAGCATCTTCCTCCCTTAATAATTCTATAATGACATTGCCAATACCTAAGTGAGCATAAAAGAATGTAATGAAAACATAAAAACTTAATCTAAGAAAGCTTGAAAGAAGTGAATCTTGTTCATTCTTAGTCCCAGCTCATGGAGAAGAGGCTCATTTTTAAAAGATCTTATTGTCCTTCCACATTCATGCTAATCACTAAAAGGAAGCAATATTCACTTAACACATTCCATAAATAAATTGACATTAAATATATTTACCAATATTTACAACAAATGAATATAATAAACATGGTGAATTAAACTAGCATATGCACAAATATGAACATCATACAACAAAGTGTACTTAGCTTGGCATGGGGGCCCCCCAATATTGCTACTACACTGCTGAAATACTTAGCTACAACAACTCATTAACTCCAGAAAACACAAAAAAATCATGAAACAAAATCTTTGTCTTCAATTATCTCAAAATAATAAGTTCTTCTACATAGTCTAACTATGAATGCCTTTCTTTAAATAGGAAAAATAATAACCATATAAGCTAAAAAGTCTTAAAAACCATCATTAATGTTATCCCACTTCATAAAGTCAAAGCCATCCATTAGTTACAAGAAGTCTGGAAAATTTCCAAAAATTCCTAAAACTGCCCCTTTTTAATAGGGATTTCTGGCTGACACATCAAGTTTGACCAGCGTTTATCGGGCATGTATTTTCTCATTTTGACGGAGCCAATAGTGTTTCATACATATTTGGTTCATAATATTTCCAAATATGTATTCATCTCATGCGCATGTGTCCTGCGCATATCACTTTAATTGAGCTATTATGGGAATTTGCAATGCAATCTAAAATTAATTTTAAAACTCAATTTTTACAGAAATTTCTAAAAATTGAAAAAAATAATTTATTTACGTTAATATGCATAATAAGGTCAAAATAAGGCATATATGGATGATGTAAGGTGGAATATTATGGAAATCAAGTGGATTCTTAATAAGAAAAAATTACCAAAATTAAGGGCCAACAAAGACCAAAGGGAATAGCCAAGAATTTATAGTGACCTTCACGGTTTCCAAAAGTTGTATTCAGAATACCTGGAACTTTCACTCTAAGTTGGTGGTAGCTTGAACAAAGATCCTACTTGGTAAAAAATTGGTTTCCATGGAATTCATCAAGGAGGTCATAGACTATTGGAATAAGAAAATTATCCTTGATGGTGAGATTTTTGAGGGTCTTGAAGTTGGGACACATGCACCACTCCCCATCCTTCATTAAGATCATGACCACTAGGGATGAATAAGGTCTACTACTAGGAAAAATCATGTCTTCTTCTAGTACCTACTTAAAAACCTTTTCAATCTCATTCTTTTGTGCAAATGGATACCTATAGGGTCGAACATTGGGCAGTTGTGTACCTAGAATAAAATAAATTCTATGTTCATGCTTACCTAAAGAAGGGGGTAGTTCCTTGTGTTTTTTAAACACCTATTGATGGTGACTCAACACCTTTTGCAGTGGATGAATATTAATAGTGCTTGATTTAATGGCGTAGATTGCGTTGAATTGAGAAACTAACCCATGGTGTCCCTTTTTTAAATGTTTCTCCATTATATGTGAGCTAATAATATTGAGAGTGCCTTCCTAAAGCCTACAAAGCACATTAGTCTCTTTTTTATGTTTTGATATTATACATAGCTCTTGGAAGTCCATGGTAATGGGACTAAGTTTTTAAGGTCATTCAACTTTAAGGATGATGTCACAACTTCCCATTTCAATGGAAAAATGAGTATTTTAAGCTGATAATCCCCCCATCTATAGCTTTATGTTCTCACATTGAAATTTGTATTTCATTGTTCCCCCATCGTCTATAAGGACCCAAAAATTGGATACTGCCTGCACAAAATAATGCACTACCTCAATAACTTGTTTATGTATAAAATTATGTGTTGGGCATGGAATCCCCCCATAGCATGTTTTGGGGCTCAAAGCCCAAGTTTTGAGTGATATTATTGTAAAGCTCTGAGAATTATGGGTGCAGAATGTATGTTAGAGTCATAGGGTTGTCTACCCTATGTTTGAATGTAATGTTAGCCTACCCATGGTCTACGAACCATGGGATTCTATAAATAGAGTGAAGCTATAAATGTGAAAGATAGTTGGAAAGGAAGAGAGTAGTATGAGACAGAAGCATAGCAGAAGTGTCTAAGTGTGTCTTGGGTCGGAGTAATAGGAAGAGGCTCTGCAGCTGAGTGCGCAGACCCCTGGAGGTGAGTGTGCAGGGTGGAGTCGAGTTTGTAACCGAAGAAAGAGAATAATAAAGAGAATTTTTACCTAAATTATGTGTATCTGTCTTGGGTTATTCTCTATTGGATATGAATTGCAATTACACTATTTATTTACTATGCGCACTTCTATGAATTGTGAGTATTGTTAAGTATAATGAAAAGAATACAAATAAGCTAAGTTAATCAACTAATATCGGGCTACTAATAAGGACTAGGGTAATAAAAGTGATTGGCCCCCAAGTAGGATTGTGAAAAGGTAGCATCATAGGCTGCAAGGTATGGGTAAGTGCACGTACCAATGTATGCGCAAGGTCGAACTGCAGACTACTTGAATACATCAAACATCTCCAAGCTGTGGAAACCTGGTTCTAGCACCCTCCCATACTACTTCGAGTGAGACCTCAGTCTGCGTTCCACGGACTATTGCTGAAAGGGCTAGTAGTAATGGGATTTGTTTGGCTAAATCACCTCTAACCCTGGGTCAGGCCCCAACAAGCCAACAAATGGTTTCGTTGTGGGGACCGGGATTTGCATCATGGATGTCTGATGTCACATCACTGGAATTCGACAAAGAAAGAAATTGAAGGTTAGTTGGACAAAAATATTCACGAGTTCGCGGCATAGGAAAATAGGAATCCGCGAGTATCAAAGCATCAGTGGTTAGAGCGCTACTTATATATAGAAATCCACAAAATTTTCTTCACATCCTTCCCCTCTGAATTGTAAGAGTGGATCGCGAAGCTAGCAGATGGCGAGGGAAGGTGTAGGCTCAACAAACTGATTGTGTGGACTCCAAAATTGGTGCCCATACTAGAATCATCAGAAGATAAGATCATGCATGCTATGGACCATTGGCTTGATTGAATTATATGAGCGCTTATCACCTAGTTCACGGTAGATTCGACTGTTAGCTATAGCGAGGTGGAACGACACTTCATCAAGGGACTGAGAGGTAAGTACATTAAATCATTGAACACTTGGATTAAAGTTCTATTTTGTGAAAAGTGGGTTATGAAAATAAATTTACGTTTGGGACTACATGAAGTGGGAGGATCTATCGAAATGAAGGTAGCATAGAGATAGAAAATAGCCCCTTGATTTTGCCTCGACGGGAAAGAGAGGAAGAGCTCATGAAAGTTTTTCGAGAAGCGTGATCAGTTTGATAAGGAAGCGAATTCTGCGCATACCACTTCCACCTACACCATTACCACTTTCAACATCATCACCTCCATCTCTTCCCACACCACCTCCACCACCACCACAGTTCAATATGGTGAGCACAATAAAATTTTCGGTATTTAGAGGAGTAGGGAATGAAGATCTGAACCAATTTTGGTTTGTGGTAAAGACCTTATGGGAAGAACAAGGATTTGGGGATGATAATATAAAGAAGGCAATGTCGATAAGCGCATTGTAAGATCGCACACTAGAATGGTACATTAAGCATTCTGATGAAAATCCAAATGTAGGGATCGCAGATATCCAGGCCACACTAAACAAAGAATTTAGCAGGCCAAAGTCGGAGACGCAATCGATTATTGGGTTTAAGGAAATCGTGATGCTTCTAGGTGATACCCCATGGGATCTAGATCAGAGACTGAAGAGTATGATTCACGAAGCCAACATGACCTTGATGGATGGACAACACCATGCATCGTTTGTAGCGTCACTAACGTCGCATTTGAGGATGGTGTTGTTGCATCAGAATTTATCCACCCAGGTCGAGGCTTTGGACATGGCAATGGAACTACACGAGACCCTAATACAATATGCAGGCCTGGGAGTTCAAAAATCCACATGCAACTACAAAATTTGTGTCTGGAAATGCAGAGTTTGAAACAGGATATCACAACTCACCCAGAAGCACACGAGGAGGTATGGTGCATTAAATGCAAAGGCTAGGGGCATGACAAGCACCATTATCTAGTCTTCGTGAACTATCTAGTGGTAGGGGGGCCGATGCAATTAAGACGAGAAGCACAAGAAAGACCGAGCATGGCGCCTACATTATGGTGCATAATTTGTGAGATAGGAGGAAAACACACTACAGATAACTGTCACCTATTACAGAAGTATACACAGATGTCCCAACAATTGTTCTGTATTTTCTGTAGGTCGGTAGGCTGTGATGAGCGCACCTGCAGAGGTTACGAATTGATGATGGATCGAACTCCTGCCTATAGAGTGCAAACTAAAACGCGAGACCTTGACCCAAATGCAGTGATGCTGCATGTTGGATTTCAGGGGTGTCGGCAAGGTCGAGGTGGAATGGATCCACGAAGGGGTCATAGACAGCTGATTTGTTACAATTGCAAAGGGCCAGGGCATTATGCCCATGATTGTAAAATCCAACAAGAGAATCATGTTTATATTGTAGTCAGTTTCATAATGAGATGGAGGACTACCCTACACTGATAGTGAGGTTGCGCGACAAAGGGACACTCTAGCCTCCCCCGACTCAAAATGTGAAAATGATGAGATCTGAGCCACACGAAGAGGACCTAAATGTAAACATAGTACTCCAAAGTGGTATCATGATAGGAGATGACAAAGGTAAGAAGCCTGAAGAAAGTGCATGGGTTCGTAAGGCTCCTACAAAGGATACTAAATTTGATTTGGACCATGCGAAGGAGACACACATGGAAGCTAAGAAGAGCTTCACAGAGTCCTCCACTTTAGGTAGTAAGGATTAACTAGAACAATGATGGATCCTTCAATGCTCATTACCTTTCTGGAGACATGTATGAAGTTGCTGCGTGAAAGTAAAGTGATGAAGCGACTACAGGAACTTATCACTAGGTGCGCTGGGTTGGGAGAAGCGCGCATAGTCTGAAAGCTCAGAAAGCACACATCGCAAACAGGAAGGGAAATGAGATTGACTACACAAATCAAGAAGTATGAAATGGATAAAGTAATTCTGGATCTAGGATCGGACGTGAATGTGCTGCCAAAACAGATGTGGGAGTGCATCGGTAGGCCTGAATTGTAGTGGTCCTATATTCAATTACGAATGGCGAACTAGCAGGATATCCTACCAAAGGGAAGATTGCAGGGGATAACTGTAGACATCGAAGGTGCGAGTGTTCTTGCAGATTTCAAGGTGATAGAGATTTTCGATGACAAAAATCCCTATCCCGTGTTACTAGGAATAGATTGGGCCACTAATATGAATGGAGTGATAAAACTGAAGAAGCGCAAAATTATTTTTGAGAAAAAGTCACTGCGCATCGTCGTACCTTTAGACCCTACAGAAGGATCACGTTACATGGAGCCAATGCGTGACGATGAAAGTGACGACGAGATAGATTGTATCTACAAGATAACTACTCAGGATCAGGATTGGGTGAATCCTATAGCAGATGGCTAGATTTTGTGGGAGTGTGAAAACTCCTGCACCTTAGATTTGTAGGTTTTAACCCTGTACAGAAATTATCGGCATACGAATTCTAAAACACAGAAAATAAACAATGCGAAAGCATAACACATAAAACACATATATACAGAGATTTTCCCTTGGATCCCAAAACTGGGACTACCTGCTTGATTTTTCATTATGTTCCTTTCAATGTTATAATACATATTTATACATGTTGAGGCATCCAATACCATGGACCGAAAACCATTGCGTCCAAAAAACATATGCACAAAAGCGTAGGTGTGTTTGCCCAAACCCCTTGTGACCCCCCACCCCTGCTACACAATCGACACAACGAAGGGGGGCTCCACCCCCCCTCTAACTCGTTGGTTAACTATGTGGGCTAGTTGTGGAAGGAATATAACACAACACAACATTCTCCCACTTGTTGTTTTCTTTCCACAAGGGGCCACAAGAGAGCTTAGTCATTTTTCCTGCCTTGAAACGCACATTGTCTCTCTACACCAAGAGAACTTCTCAGAGCTCATAGATTTTGTCAATGCATCTGCAGTATTCTTCAAAGTGTCCACCTTTACCAGCAACACCTTTTTGTCTTCTATCATATCCCTCACAAAGTGATACTGAACATCAATGTGCTTTGTCTTTAAATGATATGTGGGGTTCTTTGACAAGAAAATTGCACTTTGGTTGTCACAGTGTATCCTTATAGCTCCCTGTACTAACCTCATACTTGAACACAATCTCTGCTACCAAACTGATTCCTTGCTTGCATGAGTGTCTACCGTGTATTCTGCCTCTGTAGTTGATAGTGCCACTACAGATTATTTCTTACTCATCCAACTGACTGCACCTCCAAATAGGTTAAACGCATACCCACTTGTAGATATTCTCTGATCTAGATCTCTAGCCTAGTCTGCCTCAACAAAGCCATGAATGTCCAACATTCTATCGAGTCCTAATCTTCCTTGATAGCACAAACCATAATCACTAGTGTCATGCAAATACCTAAAAAACCACTTCATTGCTATCCAGTGCTCCTTCCCTGGTTTTTGACATAAACCTGCTCAATACTCCCACTGCATGCGCAATGTCTGTTCTAGTACAAACCATTTCATACATCAAACTACCGACTACACTTGCATATGGAACACGGGACATGTTCTCTTCCTCTTCTTGTGTCTTGGGACACTGTTCAACAGATAACCTCACACCTATAGGAATAAGAACCTTCACCAGTTTACTATCCCGCATATTAAAACTCTGCAGTATTGTCTCGACATACTTCCTCTAGTTTAACCAGAGCTTCCTCTTTGCTTGATCTCTTTTAATTTTCATGCCCAAACTATATTTTGCAACACCAACATATTTCATGTCGAATTTGGAGGACAATTGGGTCTTCAAATCCTGGATAATTTGTTTATAATTTCCAACCAGAAACATATCATTCACATACAAGACCAGATAAATAACACGGTCATCAATTAATTTAAAATACACACAGTGATCTGATTTGCTTCTGGTGAAGCCAAGTCCCCGTATAAATGTATCAAATTTATGATACCACATCCTTGGTGATGTTTTAACCCATACAGAGACTTCTTTAACTTGCATACCAGTTCTATCTTACCCTTCACCGCAAAGCCTTCAGGTTGCTTCATGTGGATATCCTCTTCTAGATCCCCATGAAGAAATGTTGTCTTCACATCCATCTATTCTACCTCAAAATCAAAAGCAGAAACAACAGATAAAAGTAATATAATAGAAGTTACCTTGACAACAAGAGAAAAAATATCACCAAAATCAATTCCTGGCACTTGGGAATAACCTTTTGCTACCAACTAATCTTTGTATTTCTCCACCTTTCCTTCTACATTTGTCTTCTTCTTGAACACTCATTTGTTGCCAATGGGTTTCCTTCTAGCCGGCAACTCCACCAGATCCTAAGCCTCATTTTTGTGCAAAGATTCCATTTCATCAACCATGGCCTCTTTCCAGGGTTTTCCATCCTCTGAATCTACTGCTTCCTTCACAGTTATGGGATCATCATCTGTAATAGATAAAGAAAAATTTGAATAGAAAGAAGATGGACTATACCTTTCTGGTTGCCTTCTTTCTCGAACTGTTCTTCTCACACCCGGAGTTTGTGGCTCTTCTTCTTCTGATTCCTCCTCTACTGTAGAGTTTGATTCTTCCTCAAGTTCAAACTCTATCTTCTTAGGTTCCTTTGGTTGGACTTCATGTTTAATAACATATTTTACCTTTTTGAACACCACATCTCAGTTGTACACAACCTTCCATGTGACTAGGTTCCAAAGCTTATAACCCTTTAAACCATCCTTATACCCAATAAAGATGCACTTTTCAGATTTACTATCCAACTTGGTTCATTTTTCCTTTGGAACATGTACATATGCATCACAACAAAATACCCTCAGATGTGAAAGAGAGGGTTTATTACCAGTCCATACCTCTTGTGGAGTCTTATCCTCCAACGATGATGAAGGTGACATGTTGACCAGGTAACAAGCAGTATCCACTGCCTCTGCCCAGAATTCCTATCCTAACCCAGCACCACTGAGCATGCTTCTTGCCCCTTCCATCAACATCTTGTTCATTCTCTCTACAACTCCATTTTGCTTAGGTGTATATGGAGTAGTCTTCTGCCATACTATACCACACTTCTTACATAATTCTTCAAATTCCTTGTTGTAAAACTGTCCACCATTATCTGTCCTTAGCACCTTTATCTTCTTCTTTGTTTGATTTTCCATGATAGCCTTAAATTCTTTAAACTTGTCAAAGACTTCAAATTTCTTCTTAAGGAAATATATCCATGTATTCCTTGAGAAGTCATCTATAAATGACACATAGTACACACACTTAACCAATGATGGAACCTTCATAGGTCCAAACACACCACTGTGCACAAGCTCTTATATCTGTTTCGCCCTCTTACCATCAGAGGGGAAACTCACCAGATTATGCTTCCCATATACAAAATTTTCACAGAAATCAAAATCCAGAGAGCTATTACTCATACCTTCTACCATAAATTTACCATGAAGTATTCAAAGGCCTTTTTGTCCAATATGTCCAAGCCTTTGATGCCACAACATGGTATTCTCTCCAGAGACCACTAGATTTTCTGCTCCACTTTCAAGAACCACAGAACTGTTGTACCCATCAACAACCATGCTACCTTGTAGCCTGTACAAATTTCCAATCCGAACTCCTTGCATCAATACCAGTGCTCCCTAAACCATCTTGTAGGTATCCTTCTCGAACACTATTTTTATGCTTGCATCATCCAGCTTGCTTATATAAATTAGATTTATGGCCAATGTAGGAATATGTAGAACACCTGGAAGTGTTCTAACTCTTCCACCTTGAACCTTCAACTTTACCTTTCCATGACCAACGATTTTAGCCTTCCTGTCATCCTTGAAGAAGATATCACCACCATCATATTTCTCATACTTGCAAAACCACTCTCTATGGGGAGTAAAGTGAAAGGATGCACCTGAGTCAATCAACCATGCCTTATGATCTACATGTGTACTTGAAGAAGCCAAGTACACATCCCCACCTTCATCTAAGGTAGTTTTCGCCTCTGTCACACGGAATGAGTTATACTTGCAGACAAATCTAACCTTCCTAGGAGTCTAAGACTCTCTAATGACAAACAAACCAAACAAGAGCTATCCTTCTCTAGATACACATCATTCTATGAGAATTCAAATGTTTTTGATCTTACCTTAGGTCCCACGCTTGTTATAGCAGTCCAGCCTTGCTGATCCAGATGAGCTCCTCCTTCACTTTCAGACCTGCATATACTAACAAAGCAAACGATTACATAACATCTAAATATTCATTATAAAACAAAATATATCTATCATATTGACCAAGGAATACATGAAATAATTCATTAACAAATCATTGAGAAGAATGGACTTATTTGTATTAAATAATCAAAGGAACCATTACAACCTGAGCCTTGGTGTTGTGCAAGCTCCTCCCAGGGTCCAGCAAGAGATTTCCTCTACTTTGACAAGCTCACCCACTCCCAATATGGCAACAAGGAAGGATAGTGATCTCTCCTCACAAGTCAACAATGGAAGTCCTAATTCCAGCAGCATTTACCCTTTAGAATGTTCAGCTTTCAACCTCCCCTCCTTTGGCCCAAGCCCTGTATTTATAGTATTCTAGAGGAAGTTATTCAGTTCCAACATCAATGGGATACTCCCTCTTTTGGATGGGGTAGCTCCTCTCTTGATGGGATAAGTTCCTCTATCATAGGGATGCATGAACCATCTGGAGGCGCTCAATTCACGCCAAACACTCTTCTAGAAAGCTCTAGAAGTGACCAGAAGTAACTTTTTTAAGATGAAACTCACGCCTTTTGACCTTTAC